>OY365822.1:21700717-21780717 GCA_959347315.1 Bimastos eiseni
AGGTGGAAAGGAGAAGGAGGAATCAATAGGAATATAAATGCTCACGGTTTCATATCGACCGAATGACCCTCAATTGTTCTCATTTCGAATGTCTCAAGGTCACTGAGATTGAATAGAAAAATGGAGAAGGATTGAAAAGGAATATGATGGAACAATTGGAAGGAAGGAAGGAAGGAGGGAGAGTGGGAGTGAGGGAGGGAAAGAGAGGGAATGAGGGAGACAGAGAAAGAGGGAAGGAAGGAGGTTCAAGAGTGCACAGGTGTCTATATAAGATAGAACTTCTATAACGTTGAATAAGGTTCTTCGAGAGCGACCATCTGAGAGGTTCAGGTCGAATTTTCTATGTGTGTATATCCGTACCATACACATAGTAACTTAACATTTGTGTTGGTACCACATTCAAAGGAAGAAAGGAAATTCAGAAAGAGACCCTATATCCAGATCCAGATGTTAGACCAGAAGTTACCTCAGACTAGATCTCAACCTCGATGAAATCAATTAACATATATACCCTAACCATATACATACATATATATTGGTCTATTTAGTAGGACGGAACATAGAACGTGTTCCATCTTCCTCTCTCTCAAACGGTTTTGCCCTTCACTGTCCATATCAATATTTCAGTCGGGATCCCACCCTCATCCCCTCGTTACCATGGATGACTTTCATATGTCCCTGAGGTGTGGAACGGACAAGCAAACCCCTCTGGACAGCAGCCCCGGAACAAAAACCCCGAACAAATTCCCGGAACAAACCCCTCCAAGGTAGAACAAAAAGCCCCCTAAAATAATTTCTTTACTTTTACAGATATAGTTTGTAAAATACAAAGTCTATATTAATTAGTCAAAAGGAAAAGTTTGTAAAATATAAAATCTGATGGCTAAAACAGACACTGCAAAAGTTATTGGTTCTGAATGTAGAAGTTCCGGCAATGGTGGAATCGTGGACATTCCACATAGAGGGAGGGAATGTGGCCTACGTGTCTATAGTTCTTTGGTCTTTTTTGATGTTAGTATCTAATATGTAGGATGAATGCATCGCTGTGCGTAATTCATAGACCCCTTGCCTTTAGTCAATTGGCAAACAATCTCTTTGGTATATTTTATTAGCAGCTATGATAGTGGTCATGCAGATTTAGATCAAAACATATACGACAAAGTGGTATTAGTCTGTTCGTAGACTCACCTCAAAGCCGCCTTTTGAGTAGGCCTATATTCGCACACAATGTCCGGTATATTATTTCACGAACAAAATGCCCAAGAGGGAGGGTTTTGTCCAGAGGGGTTAATGCCCTTCCTGAAACTGGGGGGATTTGTCTGGCGGGTTAATGTCCGGAGGGTTTTGTCCGGGGGTTTGTCCAGGTGGTTTGTCCGGGTGGTTTGTCCTACATTCCCTTGGGGCTGTCACACTCAGGTCGCCTTTGAATAGTTAACACTGGAACAAGAGCCTATAATTATTATAATATAATAATAATAATATTATTAAAACTATTAATCACTGAAATAACGATAATAATACTAATATAATATTATTGATATTTATAATGATAATGGAACTAGTTACTGTTTTAGCATTGAAAAGAGATGAACGCTTTCGAAGACACTGAACAGAGACAGAGATGAATTTGAAAGAAGAAGACGAAGACTTAGGAAGAAAGTGGAGAGAGCAATTGAGCCTTTAAGTGGCTGACGATTCAATACAACAATTTCTCTTCCTTATTCCCTAATCCTGTGTATCTTCCTTCTTCTGTTTGGCTGTCCATCCTCTTCTCTCCTCACTGTTCCTCTTGATTCCATTTCCTTCTTCCTATATTCCTCGTTCTCCTCCTCTGGTACTGTGAGGCTTGTTTGGAGGCATATGGTTGTAACGAGTTGAGTTATCTGAAAACGTGGATATGATGTACGCTCTGTTGTGGAGCTGCGTACAATGGATCTGATCTGGTCCTTTCATAAGGGAAGATGCAGAGACTTGTAGCACAAGGCCAGTGTGCATGTGTGTGTGTGTGAGAGAGAGAGAGAGAGACAGACAGACAGACAGACAGACAGACAGACAGAGACAGACAGACAAATAGACAGAAACAGACAGACAGAGACAGAGACTAGAGAAAGAAACAGCGAAACAGAGACCAGAGACAGAGGCACAGGTTCACAGCCAGTGTATGTAGAGGCAGAGGCATGCATCTAGAGCCGCCTGAAAATAAGTTCAGCGCAGCGCAAGGAATCTTCTTTCTCTTCTGCAAAACGCAAAACATACGAATCATAATACACGAAACAGATGTTATTCATATCCCATTGCTCACATCCAGACATACACAGGCAAACCGACAGACACGCACAGAGAGAGAGACACACAGAGACACAGAGTCAGACACAGAGATAGACAGAAGGCATCTGGTCTTTGGTTCTGATGATGTTGATGTTGACCTTAGTCTTTGTAGGCTGCAGCTATCAAACTTGCAAAGACTCTCGTCACCCAACTCCCTGTCCCCGAATCCGTCCATCTCTGTCTTACTCACTTCCTTCCTATCCCACTCCCTAATCTTACGCCTATCTGACTCGTATTTCACTCCCCATCTTACTTCTATCTCACTCCCTATCTCACACCCTATAACAATCCTATGCCACTCCTATCTCACTCCCTATCTCAGTCTTATCTCACTCGTATCTCACTTCCTTGATCACTTCTATCTCACTCATATCTTACGCCATATCTCACTCAGTATCTCACTTCTATCTCACTCCTATCTCACTCCTAGCTCACTCCAATCTCACTTCCTATCTCACTTCTATCTCACTCCTATCTCAATCCCTATCTTACTTCTATCTCACCCCCTATCTCCCTTCTATCTCACTCCTATCTCACTCCAATCTCACTTCCTATCTCACTTCTATCTCACTCCTATCTCATTCCCTATAACATTCCTATGCCACTCCTATCTCACTCCCTATCTCACTCTTATCTCACTCGTATCTCACTTCTATCTCACTCCTATCTCACTCCTATCTCACTTCTATCTCACTCCTAACTCAATCCCTATCTCACTCTCTCGCACACTTCTATCTCACTCGTATCTCACTTCTATCTCACTCCTATCTCACTTCTATCTCACTCCTAACTCAATCCCTATCTCACTCTCTCTCACACTTCTATCTCACTCTCTATCTCACTCCTATCTCACTCCCTATAACACTCCTATCCCACTCCTATCTAACTTCCTTTCTCACTCCCCATCTCACTCCTAATCTCACTTCATCTAACTCCTATCCCAATCCCTATCTCGATCCCTATCTCACCTCTATCTCACTCCTATCTCACTTCTATCTCACTCCTATCTCACTCCTATCTCACTTCTATCTCACTCCTATCTCACTTCTATCTCACTCCTAACTCAATCCCTATCTCACTCTCTCTCACACTTCTATCTCACTCTCTATCTCACTCCTATCTCACTTCTATCTCACTCCTAACTCAATCCCTATCTCACTCTCTCTCACGCTTCTATCTCACTCTCTATCTCACTCCTATCTCACTCCTATCTCACTCCTATCTCGCTTGTATCATAAAAACAAAACAAAAAGGCAGAAACAGGCAGACACACAGACAAATAGAGGCACACATACAGAGTAAGTGGGCGACCACGTGATCCCTCTCCATCCATTTGCATCTCTTCCACCCCATTCCCTCCTTTGGTCTCTTTAGTCTTAACCCTCTCCGTCTCATATCATCTTTACTCTTCCGATGTCGTTCCTCGTATCATCAGCTCCAATTTTTCTGACACATGAGTTTCTCATTCATTTAAATCACAGCATCTGAATAAATAAATATTTGTGGCCGACATAATATCTGCCAACTGCTCTGCATGGATCACAGCCACCAGCTGCAGATATTCAGATGAGGAGTATACGTTAGTACCTGCACTCCATCTAATTCAATACAGGTGCTGCTCGTCCCAGTCTGTCTGCCTCTTTGTCTTTCTGTCAATCTCACCATCTGCCTGTTTGTATGTCTGCTCATCTGTCTCTGTGTCCACCAGTCCTTGTAGCGTTTGTTTGGCTGTCTGTCTGTTTGTCTGTCTCTCAAAGGGACGGAGGGGAGGAAGGAGGTGTGGCTGGACATTGCATAATCGTGTTTTGAAAGATAAAGCGATGCAGGATCACAAAGAGATGAATGACTGCTATAGTGCCATGTCTATGACCAACAGATGGAAAGAAACAGACAACGAGAGAAAGACAACGAGAGACAAAGAGACAGACAGAGAGAGACAGAGAGAGACTGAGACAGAGAGAGGAGGGAACAGTGACCGAGATTATCATGGAGCCTGAGACTGCGACCACCTGTGGTGCATCGTTCTGGAATCCGGATTTCGGTTACGCTTGGCTGGCGTTCTCTCGTCTCTCGGTGTCCATTTCTAATTGGAAATTCAACATTTCAACCAAAGCCACGCTCGATTATGCACCGTCCAACCACGCCTTCCTTCACCTCCCTCCCCTCGTTCATCCACCTCTCCATAACCCAATCTCAACCATCTTTCCTTCCTCCCTCCCCTCCCTACCTCCCTCCTTCATACCCTTCTTTTGCTCCCTCTACGTCAATACCTCAGCAACCGATAACTCTATAATGACATCGATTGAACTGACCGAATCCAACGATTGATCAACTGTCTCTCTCTCTCTCTCTCTCTCTCTCTCTCTCTATATATATATATATATATAAGCATGTGATAAATAATAGGTTGCGATTTGCAAGAAGTACTTACTATGTCCATAGACTACAAAATAACATTCGACAGCACAATATATGACATAAAGGAATGTTTAGAGCGACTAAACATAGAGCCTTCGAGCAACACGGATTTAGGAGCCATATTCAAAAGACAGATGGAAGGACAATCTCCTTTTTTGCCGATGACAGTGGACTCCTTACTATACAAGCATACCAGAACTACAGAATAGGGCGACACAGATTGACAAAACATGTAGACGATTTAACCAGAATTTTCAATGCGAAGAAAATCAAAACAATTGTGATTAAAACGATCAATGAGAATCTGATAACCAAACCAACCAATGGAGAAGCTATTGAACGAAGTGGAACTATTCGTCCATTTAAAAGGTTAACTAATTCAAATCAATGGCAGCAATTAAGAAGCAAGAAAGGCCAAGACTTTTCTGGAGAAAAGGTTATAATGAGGGCATAGCATCGACTGTTGGACTAACACTAAGAATAGCAATATACCTGACAAATGACAGGCGACAACTGACGGCTTTTATTCGTATCATTCGATGCCAAATGGCTGACCTTCAGGAACCGATGATTATGATGTTGATGATGATGATCATCATCACCATCATCACCACCATCACCATCATCACTACCATCAGCACCATCACCATCAGCAGATGGTGATGGCGATGGTGCTGATGGTGATGGTGCTGATGGTGATGGTGCTGATGGTGATGGTGCTGATGGTGATGTTGCTGATGGTGCTGATGGTGATGGTGATGGTGCTGATGATGATGGTGATGGTGTTGATGGTGATGGTGATGTTGCTGATGGTGATGGTGATGGTGCTGATGATGATGGTGATGGTGTTGATGGTGATGGTGAGGGTGCTGATGGTGCTGATGGTGCTGATGGTGATGGTGATGGTGTTGATGGTGATGGTGCTGAAGGTGCTGATGGTGATGGTGATGGTGATGGTGCTGATGGTGATGGTGTTGATGGTGATGGTGCTGATGGTGCTGATGGTGATGGTGATGGTGCTGATGGTGATGGTGATGGTGTTGATGGTGTTGATGGTGATGGTGCTGAAGGTGCTGATGGTGATGGTGATGGTGCTGATGGTGATGGTGATGGTGATGGTGATGGTGATGGTGATGGTGATGGTGATGGTGATGGTGATGGTGATGGTGATGGTGCTGATGGTGCTGATGGTGCTGATGGTGATGGTGATGGTGATGGTGATGGTGATGGTGATGGTGATGGTGATGGTGATGGTGATGGTGATGGTGATGGTGATGGTGCTGATGGTGATGGTGTTGATGGTGATGGTGCTGAAGGTGCTGATGGTGATGGTGATGGTGCTGATGGTGATGGTGTTGATGGTGATGGTGCTGATGGTGATGGTGTTGATGGTGATGGTGCTGATGGTGCTGATGGTGATGGTGATGGTGCTGAAGGTGCTGATGGTGATGGTGATGGTGCTGATGGTGATGGTGTTGATGGTGATGGTGCTGATGGTGCTGATGGTGATGGTGATGGTGCTGAAGGTGCTGATGGTGATGGTGATGGTGCTGATGGTGATGGTGTTGATGGTGATGGTGCTGATGGTGCTGATGGTGATGGTGATGGTGCTGATGGTGATGGTGATGGTGATGGTGCTGATGGTGCTGATGGTGGTGGTGATGGTGATGGTGATGGTGCTGAAGGTGCTGATGGTGATGGTGCTGATGGTGATGGTGATGGTGCTGATGGTGCTGATGGTGATGGTGCTGATGGTGATGGTGATGGTGGTGGTGATGGTGATGGTGCTGATGGTGATGGTGCTGATGGTGGTGATGGTGATGGTGCTGATGGTGATGGTGCTGATGGTGATGGTGGTGATGGTGGTGATGGTGGTGGCGGTGGTGGCGGTGGCGATGGCGATGGCGACGACGACGAAGACGAAGACGAAGATGAAGACGACGACGATGATATGAGCCATTTATTGGGCCTAGGTCTTCTCCGGTAGGCGTCAGTGAATGTTGTCACTCTTGCACAGTATATATTATGCCTGGGCATTTGGACGTCCATCATTAAACTCATATTGCACGAGAACCCCACAAAAGCACTCAAACAGCGTTACTTTCTCTGGCTGCTGTTCTTAGGCAAACGAATTCATTATCCCATCCGTCAATTCTTTTATGTCCATTATTATTTAAACTTAAGACTCTTTCAACTTCCCAACGCACCTGGATTTATTTTTGGTTAATCTGATCCATCGCGTTTCCATCTGACTTTTTCCTATTGCGATTTAACTCGTAACGGCCATCGTCTTAATTCAGTCGTCGGTGTAGTTTGATGATATTGATAACGGGGCAAAAAAATAAAATTGGATTTAATTAGATGAAGATTGTGTCTGAGCAAACAAGGTCCACGAATACCTTCAGAATATGTGACGGAGTGATGTGTTAGAAGGGTCAGGGCAATGGTTCTAATGTAAGAAGAACTAGGATCATGATTTATGCATAGGGAAGGCAGGCGATAATAATCATGACTTATGGTTAATTTCTAAGAGCGATGTCGAATGTATGAGTGTATAACAATGGGATTGTGTTCTACTTACACCGGATGAGATTCATTCGTTGTCGTCTGTCGTCGTATCTTGTGAGGAACAGCGGAGAATCCAAAGTAGGATGAGCTGGCTCCCCGTTTCACAAGTGGAACAGATTCATCGACGTTGAACGAGTTGACTAGGGATGCGAAGAGACAACCGAGCAGAAGAAGACGGACACGGAAGTGGAGGCAGGAGGACGACCAGGCAAAAAGAGAAGGAGACATCCAGGCAAAGAGAGACGGAGACATCGAGGCAAAGAGACGAGGAGGCATACTCTTCATCAAGGCAGAAGTCTCCTTCTACTCTTCATTGGTACTTGAAGTATTCAACTTTTAATACCATACGAACTGTCTGTCTCTCTCCCTCTCTGTATCTCTCTCTCTCTCTCTGTTTGTATGTCTCTCTATGTCTGTCTGTCTGTCTCTCACTCACTGTGTGTCTCTGTCTACCTCCTCCATCTGTCTTTTTATCTATTTATCTGTCTGATTATCTAGTTCATCGGTTGTTATATAAGCCAACTCCCTCTGCTCGCTGCTGCTTCTATCTCCTCTCTTTCATCCACAACTCAGCCGTGATTGTTGTTCGGAAACTTCCTCCTCCAGCCAATGCACATACGTTGAATTAGACGCCGCTGTACGACTCTATCGCTGCCCTCGTTTCTGTCAGTGTCTCTCTGTTTCTGTCTCTCTCTCTCTCTGTTTGTCCTTCTCTGTTCATCTGCCTGCCTCGTCCAATGCCAGCAGCAGTTCGACTGTGCCTCCTCCAGAGCACCGCAACTCTGCATCCAGCGGCTGACATGCGCAGTCAACCCTTGCATTGAGGTCGGGTCGTGACCTGCCCCAAAGTATGAACGACTGTGTTGATTCGCCAGATGGCGACGGAGGTGCCTACCATGACCGCTATTATCCACATCAGTCCTTATTAAAAAGTTGCATAATGCTCGGGTTGTGTTAGTTTCAGGCTTCTATAAACGAGGAGGGGACACCAGCCGTCTTCATTATAACGCTACGTTGTTATAACCTAACATTTCTTATCTGTGAGAACGGCGTCCGCTCGAAAGCGTAGCCTATTTTAGTATATTATTTAGTAGACCGTTTCGTCCACACGCATTTCAGCGTGTTTTATTATTTAACGTGAATAGACAACAAGCTGTATCTTAAATGGAGCCGGGATCTACGAAACGAAGACCGTCTAAGTATAAACGAGATTGATAAAAAGAATTATGCATAAATGGAAGCTGGGTCGATGAAAATATCATGCATAGGTAGGCTACATGCTGGATTGATGCGAGAATGTCGTCACGATGGAAGTGGAATCTTGCGCAAAAACTTGATGAAAGGAAATATACTTAAATGGAAGCTGGATCGATGAAAAAAGAAATGTACGTACAGAGATATATGTAATTGTAATCTGGATTGATGAGAGAATGTCGTTATTCTCTGTAGAGTGTAGTCGGTGCATGCTAGGACACTAAGACAATTCGGAGATGGACAATTCGGCGGTGTCCGCTCGATAATCCGAAGGTTCGATAATCCGAAGGTTCGATAATCCGAAGGTTCGATAGTCCAAAGGTTCGATAGTCCGAAAGAATCTTAAGGAGAATTATTTTGCCTTCCCGACACTTGGGTCCGGGGGTTTTGCCTCCATCACTCAGGGGATGATTGACACTCCTGACCTCCGGAACCCCCCCCCCCTAACTGGACGCCTCCGCTTACCATGAATCCAGCTCCCATTAAACCCGCAATCTTATCACATATCGACCCGACACCATGCAATCTTTGTACTATCGAACCTACAGACTATGGAACCTTCGGACTAAAAACACAAACTCAATCAATTTGGCGACGTATGAGATTGCTGACAAATTAGCAAATACGCAAAGGAGGTGACACCATCTCCAAGTGTTGACTATGAAAAATGTGTAATCAAGAATCGGTCGGAAGAGCAGTGGTCAGCGACAGCTCAGCAAATCAGAGACGAAGTATATTGTATATTAAAAATAAATTGTACGTTTAGAAAAATCCTGCGAAAGCTCTTATTCATGTTTAATTATGGTACAGGGTAAGTGGTTAATGGCTGCAGTTAAAATTATACTTGATGTGGAGAACTCGTTGTTAGTGAATTTGTCAGTTTTATTGCGGACGAGTGATATTGTAATGAGGTTTCGTTAGTCAGGGATTTATCACAACGCATACACCAAGGCATTCAGGTCTCTTATTAATGCGTATTTGTACGCATTTCACAGACTATGTTTCTCATAATTTATATCAATGCCATACACAGCCAGGATAGTTTATTGTCGACACTTGTTGTTAGGGCTACCACGTTTCTTTTCTGCCATTCCCGAACAGCACGTACTGTATTGACTCCTTTACTTCCACTCTAAGTTAAATTCAATGAGCGCTGCGTCGAGTAAGAGAGGTTGTGATAGAGATCCACAAATGAGGCTTGTATTAGGCGCACCACTATACATACATGCAATGCCTCAACTGAAATATATTTGCATGATTTTAAAGCATAAGTTTTAATTGTATTATGTGATTTCTTATAGGAAAGTAAACGGACGACAGTACATACACGCCTAATTTGTTAAGACTTGATAAATTGACGGTTAGTGGCATCAGCCAATATAACCGTAATCTCCATACTTCCCAAAGTATAACTTAAGAGTCAAGTGCAGGGTACCACTGTACCAGCTGATAACGAGCGCTGCATAACAGTCAGAGATTGTAGCGGAGGTCAGAAATGTGTGTGAAGTAGAAGCACATATAAGATGTAGGGCTTAATTATTATGAGGGAAATTTTTGTCGTTCTGTCTTCTCCTCCTCCTCCATTTGAACTACTTTTGTTCATGCTTTTATTAGTTCATGTTCTCAAATTGATTGCTGTCATTCTGTTTCCCATTGGTTTTCTTTAGAGGCTTTGTAGACATGATATATCTGCAATCGGTGTTCAACAACACAGCTGCTGGACTGATTGCCCGCCGTCTCTGATGTCCTCGTATCTTTTTCATATTTGATCACTGATGAACTTCACTGGCTGCCTATCCATGCTCGCATACAGTTTAAAATTCTCATACAGAAGACATGGCATCCATTCAGTGTGTATCTACGTGTTATAGGCCTATCTGCCATTGTAAGCTTCTGACTGCGTCCAGGCCTGTCGAGAGGAAAGTGGGGGCCCGCTACAGCTTATATTTTTGAGTATGAATGAAAGACTGATTGACCGTATACTGTAATACAATGTAGACCTACAAGAAGATATTGCAAAATTACAAGCGCTAAACTTACATCTTACATGATACATCACTCACGTATCAAAGTTTTCATCGATTCATCATCATTCCTCACTGTCAATCAGGCTAAATGATAATGAAAATAAACAGTCTTACAATTTTTGTTTATAATTCATAATTTTAAGAAAAAAGCTAGCTGAAAATATGAAAGCTTACGAAGTCCACAAACTGCAGTTGTTAAAACAGTTTTACTTGTAGGCCTAAAGTCTGCAAGGGATGAATTCAGAAATGGAATATTTTATCCGATTTTTGATTCCGTATAGTAACTGGACTTAAAAAACGTTTTGTTGCAGTATCAAGTTTTAAAAAAAATAGATTTAAAAAAAAGTTTCTCCAAGAAAATTATGACTGCAGGGTCATTTGTGAAAACTTAAGTGAAAGTTACTCGGCCAACATTTGCAAGGATTTAATAGACGAGGTTGACTCACTAAAACGAATTTATCAAAAAAATATTGGCTCAAAAATTATTCAACCTTTTTCAGTTGTTTAATAATGTAACGGAACGGGGCCTATTCGACAGTGACCAGGATGACGACTTGTAGCAACGTCCGATATGGGGGTAGTTCGAGTTGCAGTCCGCTGAGTAAGGCTTCAGTGGTGTGCTGAAGACTAACCATATAAGGTTTAAATAGCTCCTTTCTGGATGACGCATGGAATAAGACACGCTTGTTCGATAATCCTCTTTTAGTGTACAACGGAAAACAATACTTCTGTAGCGCCCATTCGGAAACAGTCCGTATCTCACCCCCTCCATACCCCCTACGTCGATAACTAACGAGTAATTGCAACGCTACGTCAGTGGCTGACGGCGACTATCGCAAATCTACGACGACTATATCCACGACGACTATCGCAAGCCACGACGACTATTCGTGATTCCTAGGCGCCGAGACTGCAAGGCCGAGGCCGAATCTACAAGGCTCCCCGATGACGGATCTCCAGATGACGACGACGATTCCCAGGCGATGACGACCATTTCGTCTTTCAGGCGACGACTCCTTTTATACTAATTTGCTGTAGATAGTAGAAGATACACAGTAGATAAGAGACAGTAGACAGTAGAGACTACACAGTAGATAGTAGATAATACACAGTAGATAGGATACAGTAGATAGTAGATATCTACAGTAGATAGTAGATAGACTACAGTAGATAGGATACAGTAGATAGTAGATATCTACAGTAGATAGTAGATATCTACAGTAGATAGTAGATAAGCGTATACAGCAGGTAGATACCACAGTAGAAAGAACACAGTAGACAGGTGTAGACAACAGGCAGACACTACAGCAGGCCGACACTAGGTAAGCGTACCCCTAAACCGTTACAAAAAGCTGCATGAAATTTTCGCTACAGAATCTCTTCCCCAGTTTAACTGTTGCCATGAGGATTTTTTGTTTATCTTCCAGCTTTCGTTGCAAGTGCAGAGAGAACATTCTGTGTGTTAAAACGTGTCAAAATCTCTCAGCGGGCAACAATGTGTCAAAACAGAGCCAATGTATTGGCAACATTGGCCATTGGAGCGGAGTTGGCCGAAACTTTAAATTTTGATTTAGTTATTGATTCTCTTGCAAGCAAAAAGGCCAGAAAGGCCCCCTTATGAATTTAGAATATTAATTTAGAATATTAAAGTAGAAATCTGGTTAATAAAACCAAATGCGATTTGTTTATAAACTTGTTGATAATTACAAAAATTTTTACAAATAATCAAAGGGTGGGGCCCCATTTTTATTTAATTCGGGGTGGGGGTCAGGCTCATTTGTCCCCCTTCCCCCTCTCAGTGGGCCTGACTGCGTCAATGGGGACGGACGTCATTGCATGGTGCAAATGACAATGACACAGACTGAACATGACTACCCAGTCACCACTATTTTCGTTTTCCCTGTGTTCTTCATTCGGCCGAATCATATACTGGTTTCGTCAATCTGTGTGCTAATATCTTATGGTTCTGGTCCAATTCTAATGAGGAGCAAATGTCGGCAGGAAATCGGGGAGTATTCACCAGCCCTCCATTTAGTTTGAATGCTATCTTCGTGTTGTCCAGACTTACATGTAGTGACATTACTGGTTCTTATACTCTGTTAAATACGTATGGGTGATAAGATGCATGTGTGACTAGAGATTGCAATTCCGGAATTTCCGAATTCCGAAAATTTCGGTCTTTTATAAATACCGAAATTCCGAAATTTTTTTAGCACAAATTCCGGAATTTCGGAAGTGAAATTATAGGTATAAATAGCAGTTATTATCAAAATTTATGGAACAAAAGATGCAGAACTTTATTTTATTTACATAATTATGATATATATGAATATAATATAGCCTGGTAGGCCCTATATTTCATGTAAGGTATGACTGCGTAATTGCGCTATTACTTTTAGGTTTATGAACTGTGCGCAAAAAGACTCTCGTGTTTTTCTGTATTTCTACTCTTATTTCGGGAACGCTAGATAGGCCTAAAGCCCTCAGAATGACTGCGAAGATACAATTAAGCGCCACGACAGAAAGGCTACTGATGGGGGAGTCTGTTTTTTGATTGAACACCTATGGCAAGTAGACTGTGTTGAATCTGATCATGCATTTTCTGCTGCAGGCGTTAGGCCATCTGCTCCAGTTTGCAGACTCGGTGATGAACTCACTGTACGTTCTTTCAGCGTTCATATTTTCAGAAGCATACCTGATGCATTATGGATTCACTAAAACTGTGAATTAGTGATATATCTCTGTTCCTTAAGTTTGTAACTTTTTATCTATTTCTTTCACCATTGTAACTGACTATCGACGTTGTGATACCTTCGACGCTACAGGTACTTCCATGTGTAGTTTGATATTATATTACTTTAAAAGACATAAATTAGTAGGCCTATTTTAATTAGTTGTAAATTTGTTGGTTATGGTCCAAAATTGCAATTTCTTTGTGTGACGGACCTCCCTTTCGTGTCCTAATAGGGCCAGTCTTCGTTCAACTGGTTCTTTATTGCAAATCAAACATCCGACTACCCGTCGGTAACAGGGATGTGGTCTCGAGACCCAGGCATTATCCCCCAGACATTTCTCCCGGACATTTCCCTCTGAAGGAAATTTCCTCGTACATTTCCCCGTAGTACATACCCCCGATTGATCACTTACCCAGCACACACAAGATTATAAGTAGTGCATTTTAATTAATTATGTATTATTAATTATGTATATATGAAACTATGTTTGATATGTGTGTATGACGAACATTGGTAAACTGTAGTCTAAGTTTGCAAAGTATATGCCTGAAGTCCTGCTATTTTTTGCCGAGGAGATATTTGAATGGTGACACGCTGACACGAATGTTCGATATACCCACTGGTCCATGAACTCCATGCATAAGGCCGACTAAGCCTTGCACTCCATAGGGGTAACTGTAGAATGTGTTGTAAGACTGAGTGGCGCCCTGCAGACAACCATGCAGCCACATTTGACACATGTTTAACTTGTTACCATCTCTTACTGTTATATCATGTAATCTTATTGTGCGCTTGTCAGTTTAAATTAAATAACGAATATTATAATTTCAATTTTAAAGATAAATAGGTATCTGTTGCTTTGTGTTCCTTTAATGAATGGTTTTTCTAGTCTAGACAGAACAGTTGGTCTATGTGGGTCATCTGATTATATGTGCAGTCTCTTTGCAAACACTTGCCTTGCTACTCTTTTAATTAAATTGGATGAATCATTGTTTACTTCTTCTGTTATTTAGTTTCTGACCTTGCTCTAATTCAGGGGAAGCATACATTTCAATAACTAAGAACTGTATAAATCTATTCCACTGATTAGACCTCTTTGGTCTTCACTCTGACTGTGTTGCAATGGCATGAACAATCAAGTGATGCAGCGAATACTTCTTGTGTAAACATGTGCTTTGAACAAGTTATTGGTGTGCTACAATATCCATAGGCCTACTTTATAGACAATGTTAATACTGATAAGACATTGGCTGCTATAATTATGATAATAATATCATTATTAATATACCTCTTTACTAATTCAATCTGACCAGTGCACAGTATGATTACAAGTCATGGCATGATCAGATGATGTAAAGTTAATACATGAGTCAAGTTGAACTGTATGACAGTCTTGCAAGGCGTCCATAACATCCCATTGCTCATCGCACCAATTAACCCCACCTAGCGAATGGCCAACTTTAGTCTTACCTTATGCGTGCTGTCACCTAGCGAACATCGTAGCACTCTGACAGATGTACGAAACATTCCGTAGATTAATCCTTATAGTCACTTAAATGCACTTATAACAGACGTCTCTTGTTATGGAATACTTTGTGCTTTCACCTTGGATCTATAATTTCGTTTGTACTCATCATTCTATTTTAATTTAGCGTTGATCTTTGATCTAGAGGAGTTACGCTCCTTGAATTAATGACCCGTCAATTGCCATGGTGAAAGATAGGCTGCGCTTGACAGATAGCGAGCGCTCCATTATGCCATGCGAACGGGGAAAACATCTCAAAACCATTTTCTGCCGACGCCGACTGCGTTTGATGCCATAAAATGTCGTTAAAAATGAATCCATCGTCGATAGACTACATATGGAAAAGATCACAGTCGGGTCTGTTAGCCTAAGAAAGGTCGGAAGAGTAGGAGAGAAAAGCATTGAGGAGGAAGTGGAAGAGAGGAGGAATTGAGGAGCGAAGGAGGAGTAGGTTGTTTCTTCCTGGCTAATGATTTACAGGCCTTCAGATATCTCTATGTCAGCAGCCTATCTTTACTTATATCCTAAGGAACATTCTTTCGATGCATGTTCTCACTTGGCCGCCGTCTGAGAACCCGGAAGTAAGGCCACGGAAAAGCAATCCGTAAATCAGAGACCTACTGAAAAATTAGAGACATTTTTTCGCGACCAGAGGTGCTCTACACAACAGCTCCGGTTGAAATTCTGCCCTTCTCATTACCAAATGTCTCTCTTATCTAGTCTTGCTTTAAGAAACAAGTCCATTGCAGATTGTCTCTCATTACGGCATGTGACCATAAATATATATATATATCTCTATATATATATATCTCTATTTATATATATATATATATATATATATATATATCTATTTATATATATATATATCTCTGTCTATGTCTCTGTCTATCTATCTATCTATCTATCTATCTATACATTATCTATCTATTATCTATCTATTATCTATCTATTCCTATCTGTTACCTATCCAATCCTATATATATATATTATATATATTTATATATATATCTATTTATCTGTCTCTATTATTATCTAACTCTATCTCTATCTATCTATCTATCTATCTATCTCTATCTCTCACTCTCTCAAATATGTTACATTTTGCAAGCTATATTCATCTGTTTATGGCAAGATTAGTGAAACACATAATATATTAGAGTTGTGTACTGTCGTTACAGTGTGTCTCTCACTGTAAGATTTGGCTTTTAATTATGAATTATCGAGACTTTTTGCTTTTAATCGACGATTTCCATTTTCCGAGTTTTAGTAGATCCGTTATTTTCTGCCACACCGATTCGGGCGCAATCTTTTGGGCCTTCGTAACTCTAAATTTATCTCCTATAAATCTGACTTGATGCGATTGGCCACTCATCCCCTCCTCTACCATTTCTCCCGACACCCCTTCCTTCCTCCTCCTGCCTCTCGTCTTCACCCACGCGGCGTCCGCTGTCAAAGCACAGCCTGGCGTCTACCAAGACCCGCCTCCTACACCCCCGTTCGAATCTTTGGCTGTGGCAGTGGTGGCCAGGTAGACAGTCAGATAAGCATGCATGCGGACATGCCTTCATTGAAGTCGGAAGTCTAACTAAGGAGGCAGATTGGCAAAGCAGCAGCTGCTGCTCTGGGAAAGGCGGTGCCATTGGCAACAACCGGCGCATGCTACGGCTACTGCGGCAGCTGCGTGTTATTCTGCTGAATACTGGTCGACAGCAGCAGCAGCAGCATCCGTGTTTGGCAAGATATCTCGTGTGCCAATCGTTCGGCGCCAAGAATTCTTAGACCAGTGCCCGCTTCCCTCTACCCTCCCTCCCTCCCTCCCGTCCTTCCTACCTCCCTCCCTCCCTCTCTCCCTGCATCCTTCTGGCTGTTGCCCCGCTGGCTGCAGGTTAGTAGCCCTGCCCCATCGACATCTAGGGAATTTTGTAGTTCCCATTCGGCGCTTGCCTCGCCTCAGTCTCTGTTTGGCTGCTGATCGACTGCCATCTCCATCTCTAGGAAAGTCTCCCGATCGTCAACACATATTAAACGAACGCAATGGTGAGTAACTCTGACTATAACTGGTTGACGAAGAAGACGATAATAAGTTCAACTGTTGAACGTTGCCGATTGAAATCGATTTCTTGTTTTGGAAGAATCCGTTGTTCTTTCTTTCGAGTGGTCAGGTCCAGAAAAGAGAACCAGAGAAGAGAGAGGGAGAGAGATATAGGTTGAGAGACAGAGAGAGACAAAGAGAGACAGAGACATAGATAAAGATGGGCAGCGTGAGAGAGAGTGAGACAGAGACAGAGACAGGGGGAGATAGGTAGAGAGATAGGTAGAGACAGACAGAGACAGATATAGAGAGAGAGAGAGACAGAGACAGATACAGAGACAGAGACAGAGACAGAGACAGAGGGAGATAGGTAGAGAGACAGACAGAGACAGATATATATATATATATATATATAGAGAGAGAGAGAGAGAGAGAGAGAGATACGCAGAGAGCGAGACAGAGACAGAGGGAGATAGGTAGAGAGACAGACAGAGACAGATATAGAGATGGGCAGAGAGAGAGAGAGAGAGAGAGAGAGAGAGAGATACGCAGAGAGCGTGCGAGTGATAGAGGCAAAGAGGCAGAAAAGAGCCAGAGAGAGACAGAGGCAAAGCCAAGACTGTGTGTGTGTGCGGGCGTGCGTGTGTGTGTGTGTGATTAGAACTATAACTTAATGACGTCAGTACGTATACTTTGTGGCATTTTGTCAGCTGTAGCAGTTCGGGGTTTCGCCAAATCGTGGCAGTCATCCATAATTATTCTCGCTAGGTGCAGGCATCTATGAGTGGGTTTTATTACCATTGTACTTAGTAACTTCTGTTGCGCCGTTGCCTATGCACCAAAACGAAGCCATAAAGAGGTTTATTTGCCAATGATAAGAATTTTGAAGATGGTCAAAACTTAACGTGGTGGTGTCACAAATCATGGTAAATTGAATCATGGTAAAAATACTATGCAAAGTTATACTTCACAGGTTTTGGCACATGTGTAGCGTACATAACGGGTTTTTGCACAAAAGCAGACATAAGTGGAAGAGTTTGTGATTAACTGTACAACGATGTATTTGCCAAAATTTTATTTCATTCTAACAACCAAAAACTAAGTTTTTAAAAATGATCAATAGTGCTATTTTAAAAACCTGAAAGCGATTTAATATATTAGCAAAAGAAAAAAATATGAATTTATTATTCACCAAAACGTATATGATAAAACTATGTTATTGTTATCTTTTATATACTCCACAAGCACCGAATCTGTAAATGACTTGTACACAACATTTCAATCGCAAAACTCAATTTAGTCATCAAATTCATCTATCTCACTGTTTTCCCCATTATTTTTAGTCAATTCCTAATCATCGTAAAAACAAATAGGTGTCAACATGAATGCGCCTTGGCTTATTTTGTATGTAGGCTTTATTTTGTATGTAGGCCTATTATTCTATGAGCTGCTACCAAAAGCCCGTATAATATGGTCGATGATAAAAGCACCGAAGCCGCATATGCTGCCGATATCTTGCATCTTTTGCATGTCTGCACGTAATCTTCAGTACTTTATCATCACAACTGTTTATTTTATATGTTTCTTCCACTTTCTCACAGATATGGCATTTTTAACACTAGTTTTCACGGTTTTACAGATGTCAATATCGCATCAAAACACTCGTTATTTACAGCAACCATTTTTTTATCACGTGGTGTCAAACTGGCTCTTGATTCGTCAACAGACTTTGCAGGTTTTGGAGCCTAATACGGAGAGTACTTAACAGCTTTTGGAACAAAAGCAAAATTTCATCCCTCTAAAACATAGCTATTTAACAGGTTTTGGAACAAAATAAGTATTTCAGACGATAGCCATCCATATGGACCACATGTTTCCACACATAACTACATTCTGCAAAAATCGTACTTAGCAGGTTTTGGAACTGAGGTCTTCATTTGTGCATTTTATAAAGTACGTGTACGACTGTCACCGAGGTAGAGGTTCTTGAAGCGCTTGACAAGCTATTGACTTCCAGCAAATTTTTAGCTTTCCCTCAACGGGCAGAACACACATTGGTGCCATGTAAGCGAACGCTGCCTAAGACTCTTCACCTTCTAACTTTATAATCGGGTAACCAGCCAGCGCACTGGCACTGAGACTGCAGATGCTGGTATTGATGCTAGTGGCGCCGCCTGCAGTCGTCTTATCACTGACACTGACTCGTTTGGACATTTAAATCACCTATTTATATATCCACGCATACATGCATCTTATATTAGAGAGAAACATAACGAAATATTTACATACTAGCGTAGGCCTATAATTATTTCCGTACCTATGATTTTGACTCCTATTCTCATCATGCAATTTATTGTTGGTGCTTGTATAAACTATGAACACATTTTATATTTGTTATGTTTACGGTTTGATCAATTTCTCTGTACTTTTATCTCCCAACAGAGATCTCTTCTTTGGCCCTTGTCATTCTTAGCGATCATTTTCAATACATGATGCATGTAGCCCTGGGCTGTCGAACCTGTTTTGATGACAGGCCAGTCGCAGTATGCTCCAGAGAGCAAAAGCCATCGGGGAGCGGGGGGGGGCTGGCTCCTATGGCACGTCCTTCTAGCTATATGGCCATACACGCCGACGATACTCAGCTTTACATCGCTTTGTCACTCGCTGCTCAGTCAAGTAACGTATGACTACTATAGTAGTAGTACTACTTGGCACTGATATGTATTATATTACAACTGGAATTACTGGATTGATAGAGCTTCCGTTACTGGTTTATGCCTGACGGCAAATCAGATGTGACTGCCGGTTAGGGAAACGAGACTTAGGGCGAGACTGTGTGCACACTTGAAAGAATTTGAAATTTATCTATTTCAAAGATATTTTTCATGAAATTCAGTCCATGGCCGGAAAAGCGAACAAGACTAATAGTTTTGCACATCACTCAACTCAAAGTGCCCATGCTGGTTTAAAACGAGTCTTTATCGTTGCTGAGATTTTATTGTGTTGATGCAAGCGGCCAAGCTGCCCGCCTCCGATACATTTATGCAAAGCACTACACAAATTATAATATTGTAATCAGTCACGGGACCAAAATGTTTAATCATCGCTGTCGTCTGTTCCGATTTGCCTCCAAAGAATCCTGGGACCGCCATAACTGAGCGATTACCTGAACTTTCAGATCAATTAGCTATCCAGTACCCATTAATACATATCAGTGCTACTAGAGCCTACTATTTATATATATATAAATATATAAAAATATATATATATAATCAGATAGTAAATTAGTAATAGTTGTAGATGCAGCAAACATATGCATAGAAAAGCTATTTCCTTTTAATTAAAGACCAATTATTCATTGCAGACAAAAATTATCTGGAAAGATGAAAAAATGCCTTCGACATTTATGTCTATGCATATGATTACATGCAGGCATATACATACATATATATAAAGATAGAGAGACAGGCCAGCGTCTCTCTCTCTCTATAAATATATATACCCATATATGTATAAATACAGAAATACATATTTGCTGCGTATACCGACCAATCTCTATGTCTCCTTTTGCTTATATTTCTCTGTCTCTTTGTCCTTCTCTTTGCCTTTCATTGTCTATGTCTCCGTATGTTCTTTCCTTCCTTTTTCCAAAGCCTCTGATATTCCATTCCCGTGACCTCAATGACCCTCTCCTACCAAGAATTCCTGCAATATACATTAGGCCTATGCTCTATATATAATTATAGAAGTATCTCAATGCCTCGGCCAACCATTAGGCCTCTACCATCACCAACTAACGATCTCTGCTCTGCTACTTTATCACTGCCCCTCTACCTTCCCTCTCTCTCCGTCCACATCTCTTCATCTCTCTGTCTCGCTGTCTTTGTCTCTATCTCTTTGCATATCTGACTCAGAGCTAACGAGAATTTGCACCGTTGTTCTTCACACTTCCTGATCCTAATTCCCTCTGCTCCGATTGCTAATCTGTTTCTCCTGAACTTTGTTTGCACCGAAAATTTCCACCATATTTTGTATAGCAATTTTATGATCAATGACTTCATTACTGACCCCATCACTATCCGTAATCTCATAGTGCCAGACCGAAGCATGAGTGAAGAAGGAGGTTGACGCTTGCTAGCCTTACTTAAAGTCGTTATTTTGTTGGGTTTGTTGTTGTTGTTGTTGTTATTTAGTCATCAAAGACAAAAGAAAAGAAGTCGAGCAGCAAGAAGAAGGAGAAGAAGGAGGAGGAGCCTGCTCCACCAGCGGCTGAGGAGTCAGTTGTTGCAGCGCCCTCAGCGGCTGAGGAAACAGCAGAGGAGAAGAAAGAAGAGAAGAGAGAAGAGAAGAGAGAGGAACCGAAAAGAGCGCAAAGAGCAACATCGAATGTATTCGCTCTCTTCCCTCAATCACAGATACAAGAGTTGAAAGAGGTTATATTTATAACATCATTATTCAGAATATTATCGACTATTCTTATCACTTTTAGGAGTTTTTGTTGTTAAGGATCCCCAGTAACTTATTATTTTATAGTTTATTTTACCCTGAGGTTGCTACTTCATTCTCCATCCAGGTACTTTACATTACATTTCTTAGGTATTAATGATCAGAGGGACAGGCATCAGGGATTATTATTATTATTGTTATTGTTATTGTTATTATTACTGTTATTATTATTGTTATTATTACTATTACTATTACTATTACTATTACCATTACCATTACCATTACCATTACCATTACCATTACCGTTACCATTACCATTACCATTACCATTACTATTACTATTACTACTACTATTACTACTACTATTACTATTACTATTACTACTACTATCATTACTACTATCATTACTACTATCATTACTACTATCATTACTACTATCATTACTACTATCATTACTACTATCATTACTACTATCATTACTACTATTATTATTACTATTATTATTACTATTATTATTACTATTATTATTATTACTATAATAATGATTTTTATTATTACTCTAATAATGATTTTTATTATTACTATTATTATTATTATTATAATGATTTTTATTATTACTATTATTTTTATTATTATTATTATATTTTTATTATTATCTTGCAATTATTAAATGCCAGTATCTAATCGATGGCGCTGTGCAATTGTCAGTGAAGGACTTGCTGTATTTTCACTCTCACTGCCCTACTGTAATAGTAGTGACTTGATAGTATAAAGAGATAAACCAATCAACAGCTGGACAAGTGGCTGGTTGATTCGACAAGTGGCGGGTTGTTTAGTTGGACAAGTGGTTGGTTGGTTGAACAAGTGGTTGGTTGGTTGGACAAGTGGTTGGTTGGACAAGATGTTAGCTGGTTGGACAAGTGGTTGGTTGGTTGGACTAGTGGTTATTTGGTTGGACAAGTGGTTGGTTGGTTGGACAAGTGGTTGCCGTTTCAAAATTTTATCTTGACGGAGATGCGTCTAAAACACAACTGTGTTTTAAGTGTCAATAAATATAATTTATTTGGATGACGTGTTATTTGCAATGATTCTATTAGATCATAACTACCTTTTGTGACCCTAGTTCTTAATTGCCTCCTGTTAGTTTTGCTCTTAAAGTATATAATAAACGTTCACTTAGAATTAAAATCTGTCAAAAGTCGACTGCAGGTCAACTACACATACATCAACGAAGCACTTCTCCATGTACACAGACTCCGTGCGGTTGGCGCGAATTCCATGTGCCAATTGCACCCAGTGTCGGTCTGATTGGATTCAGATGGAGGGCGGTCCTACTAGGTCCTCAAACAAAATCAACTGACTGATGCTTCTCGATTCGGTTTCTATTAAACTGTCGTTACTGATTCTTTTGAAGGCGTTTGCGATGATTGACACAAATCGCGATGGGATCATCGATGTGGAAGACCTCCGAACCATCTGGATCAACCTTGGTAAGTACTCTTCCACGAATATTTCCATGGACCTTATTATATGGATCCCACACAGGGCGCCGTAACAAATGCGCGCCGACATATTCTATTCGATTCACTTCTATTTACGGATTTATAAAGCGCTTCTCACAGTACAACCTAATCATAGGCGCCCCCAGTGCGAGAAACCGCTAGAGAAAAGAAAAGTCTTAAGAGAACGAGCAGAAACAGTTGTGCTACTAGATAAGATTGCAGCACGAGTCACAGCAGGAAGGCTGTTCCATAGCGAAGGGCCAACAGAGGCATAGGCACGATACTGAGCTGTGTCAGTTCTAGACTGCGATACTGGAAGATCGTTACGGTCTAAAGAACGGAGAGGACGCCCGGTGGTAGCTGAGATAGGTTTCCTGATAAGTACACATAGATAGAGTGGAGCTTGACCCACCCAACAACGCTTTGAATGTAAGAAAGAGAACATTGAAATGAATCCTATCAGTCAAGGGAAGCCAATGAAGATGTTGAATCATGAAAGTAGAAATATGTGAGAAACGTGGAAGACGGGCGATCAAACGAGCAGCTGCATTGAATACAGACTGGAGCGGAGTGAGGCGGAGTTTTGGTAGGCCGATGAGTAATGAGTTACAGTAGTCAATGCGGTAGCAGATGAAGGCATGAACCATGGTCGAAAAAATGGTCGAATACACAGATCGTCGGATGGCGCGTAGTCGCCGCAAATGATAGAAGCTGGACCGAGAGAGATTAGAGATATGTGCAGAGAAGGATAGAGTACTGTCCAGAGTGACGCCCAGATTGCGGACATTTGTAGAGTAACTAAACTGAGGGAACCGCTTGGCAAGTAAAGCGTAATCAAGTTTAAGCAGCTGCTGGCGAGTGCCCAACCAGATCAATTGAGTCTTGGAAGAATTGAGTGAGAGACGGTTTGAGGACATCCAACAGCTGAGATCAGCAGAGAGTGATTCAATAGATTGGCAAAGAGCAAGTTGGTTGGAAGTGGAGCCATGCACGAAGGCCTGAACATCATCAGCGTAAAGGTGACCTGATGTCGAGTGCTTTTCAAAAAGGCGAGGAATATCAGCTATAACATGATATATAGAAGTGGACCCAGTACTGATCCTTGAGGTACGCCAAATTGAACAGGTACCCAAGAACTGCGAGAGTCACATAGGATGATCATTTGGGTACGATCAGTAAGATAAGAGCGAAACCAACGAAGAGGGAGACCACTAAGACCAAAGGACGTTTCAAGGCGATGCAGAAGTATATCATGGTCTACCATATCGAATGCTGAGGATGCATCAAAAAGTGCCAAGAGAGTGACATGGGACTTATCCATTGCTGAATAGATGTCGGATAGAAGAGAAAGAAGAGCAGTTTCAGTTGAGTGGTTGGTTCTAAAACCTGATTGTCTGGGAGGTAGAAGACCAGATTGCTCAAGGTAAGGAAGGAGCTGTAGAGAAACAAGTCGCTCTAAAGTCTTTGAGAGAAAAGTCAGATTTGCCATAGGACAGAAGCGCGCCGACATAAGCGCGCAAAAAACCCCGACAAATGGGCGCAAGACATATGCGCGCAGCTTTATAGAAATATAAATAAATACATAATATTTGCTACTTATCAATAATTCGTAATGTGAGAATTATCTTGGCGAATCTTCATTTTTGAATATTCCGAGAAAAACGAGGTAGAAGTTTGGCAGCCTTGGACGGAAAATTTTTAAACATCTGTGTTATAAAATTTCACAACTTAAGTCCTAGTAAAGCATCAACATTTCATTGAAGATTGTGCACTGAAAATAGGTAGAAAAGTAAAAAAAATGTATAGAAATTTATGAAAATGTTGTAAGAAATGGACATACGGCATTGTGTGTTCGAAACTACACAAACCATTTTGTCGTATGTCCATCAGACTGGTATGTTGCTGTATGTCCAATCACATTTAGTTTAAATCATTTTGCCATATCTCCACAGACATGATATGGCAGTCTGTGGAGATGCTACAGGTTAGTCTAGTCTAATTGAAACTATATATTATTGGATTGTTGTAAATGTGCCCTTCGACAAACGAAGATGCTGTTAGTCGAGTACAATGTTATAATTGACAGTCATGTGACCATCGTCCTGTATTTCAATGTCGTGGAGTAAAACAAATAAAAATGCGTTAGTGAAATACTTAGGCCTAAGAACTCTTTAATACATTGCTTAGAAACATAAAATTCAGATAATCTTGGTACAATCATATCAAGAGTCACTGGATTCTCCATCATATTACAGTTTCTGTAGAAAATGATGCTTAATTTTTGGTAAAAAATATATAAAACGTAACTGAAATTTAATTAGACTCAACATTCCACCATTCAGTCATAGCTCAAATCATTGGGCTTTAATGCAGTCTAAACTTCACAAAAATGTGGAGGCACCACTGGAGCGCCTTGAGAAACGTTTAAATCGTGGTATAACTTTAACGTGCTTGGATTGAGTGGAATCAAAGTGTGGCTTAAACTTCACTGGAAGACTTTGAAGAACAACTTGCTCTTGATGGAAACAATGATTTAGCTTTAAGTTTCACTTGTTTCGATTGAGTAGAACCAAGGTGTTACTCAGAAACGTTACACCTTTCTTCAGCAGCAGCATAACTAATCTGCCCTGATTGCTCATCTTTTACTTTTTCTCTATATGCTTTAAATTTTATGGTGACCTTTCTGAAATTTTGTGTTTTCTTCGTTTTTGCATCACACTTACTGTAGCTGTTACTGGTCTCTTCTTCCAGCCATTTTGGCTTCCTTTTGCAACGTCTTGGACGTTTTTCCCTTTCCCAGTGGTATCGCTCACTATATAATTATTAAGATATAAAACTAGGTTCTGCTAATTTCGTATTATCGGGGAAAAGGCCAACAGAATGAATTTAATTCTAGCAATTTAGCTACACAATGCAACTTCAGTCATCTTACTAATGTTTACATTTAACATTGAGTAAATTAAATGATTATTTTAGAAGCATGAAATACCTACATCGCTTTAGAACTTTACAGAACAGCTAATATTTCTTTTTATATCGGACTGTATAGTAATTGCCAAATGTAGCAGAGCGATATTGTCGTATCTCCTGCACACAATCAGCGGTGATCTTTCACAGGACATACAGCACAAGACTGCTACACTTTCCACAGCTACATAGCAGTATCTCCGTAACGACAACTTAATCCTGAAATAATCTTGGCATTTTCTTCTGTATATATATTTATACAGCAATGTGAATTCTGTAAGGAGATACGAAAAAATAGGTATGCATGAGAAGCATGAGATTGGACAGGTAGTTTTCGTTGAGTATCTTTAAAACGACATGTCGCATCTCTTAGTCATTCAAACTTAAGAAAGATAACATATTGCCTGCTACAAATCAACTCTAAACGCATTTTCGAAAAAAGTGGAGATACAACAAGATTGATGAAAGTAAGTACCTAAATGGAAGGAGGATTGATGAAAAGAAAATACATAATTGGAAACTGGATTGATGAAAAGAATTATTGCTTTTGATCAATCGCGCTTCCATTTAGGTAGGTCTACTTTACTTTCATCAATCTCGCTTCAATTTAGGTATATCTGTGGTAGAAGCCATATAAATATCGAATTATGCAGTACGAAATAACAATTCGTCGTATGAGAATTATCTTGTTGCGGCCTGCTGTTCGTCGATTCTACTTCCATCATTCTAAACAAGTATGAGCTGCGCGCTTATGCCGGCGCGCTTATGTCGGCGCTATACCTTGCGCGCTTTTGTCGGGTCACCCCTACATAGTTCTAAATGGGATCTATGTACACATGCCGGCAGGGTAACATTACCATCAATCAATCAATGAAACTTACAGTGTTGTATGCAAGACCTTAAACGTCAAAACCAAGATGAGACCGAGACAGTGAGGTACCGAGACCGAGACAGTGAGGTACCGAGACCGAGACAGTGAGGTACCGAGACCGAGACACTAGGTTCGAGACAGTAAAAGACAAGTGATCCTATGTAAATGGCTGTAAAATACTTATGTATCAGTTTTCGGGGATAAGGTTCATTTGTAATTTCAATTTGAAACTTAATTATAATGTATATTATATCAATTCCCAAGAGCAGATTTTATATTGCCGAGTTTTACCTTTTTCGATATTTCTTCTTCGGCCTATCTTCTGAATAGTATAAAGAAGGCACGTGTGAAATCTTCTAGACGATTTTAAACAAGCAAATTCGATACCAAATACCAAACGAAATTATAAATTTGCGCATATCCTTACTCACCCTCAGAAACTCGAAGTTGTTCCGATCGTTTCGGTTATAGTGGTTTTACATCAATGACAAACTAATTGCCAATAGCTATTGTTTGTATATAGGGCTAACTTAAAATTGCGTAAAAGCAAACGTCGTAATTCCAGGTTCTCTCTAAGACATTTTCCACTTTAAGACAATTGAATTGATTTTACTATCATGTGACTCGCGCGTTAACCAGAATTACCGTTTCTCGTAAGTTCCGGTTTCAATTTGCAGCGCAAAATTTTAAGACAGTTAACGCGAAACTTATCGAAACCGCTTGTTCGAGACAGAACAAGACTTTCACTTCAAGACAGTTTATAAAAATTCGAGACACTACCTGGAGACCGAGACCGAGCCAGCAGGCTTCCGAGACCGAGACACTAAAAAACTGTCTCGAGACGTCTCGAAACCGAGACACTGTTTCGAGACCATGCAACTCTGGACACTTAATATAGACCCGCTACAAGATATCTACTCAGAGGCACTTCCGGTACGACTACGGCTAAAAGTGCAGCTGTTTTTAATGAGTAGAATGTAGATGAGGAGGGATAGCCCATTCCATGTGGTTAGACCTGCCACTGCAAAGGCCCGGTTCTACATCATATATGGAAGTGCGGGCGAAGGGGACAGTCAAGTTCCCCAAGTAGCAGATCGGAGAGACCTTCGATCGATATCACCTTCGATCATGAATATTAATCAACCGAGAGACACGTGACGTTGTTATTGAGATGAAGACTTCTCCGATTAACTTTCTAATAGATAGACAAGACACAGCGTAGTATATCTCTATCTGATTGTCTGTCTGTCTGTGTATGTCTGTCTGTATTTCCTTTGCCCATCGCAACATGGTTTCCAACCGGGTACTCCACAGCAATGTCCCTGCTTGATCTTCGGGAGCAACTATCTTCTGCCATAGACTGGAACGAATTTTCAGTGGGCATTTTCCTGGACCTATCCAAGACTTTCGATGACGTAAATCATACTATACTTTTATCTAAACTGGAATCCATGGGTGTCCGAGGAGTTGCCTTGGTTGGTTTCGAAGCTATCTTTGCAATAGATCTCAATACGAGTATTGTAACGGTCGCAAGTCAAATACTGCCTACCTAAAACATGGTTTGCCCCAAAGGTCAATCTTAGGTCTTTTTTCTTTTTTTTTCTTTCTTCTTTTCTCGATTTATTTTAATGACCTCCCAAATGCGTCTACATCTCCACTTTTTATTATTCGCTGACGATATTAATATCATTTCCTCCTGCTCTGACTACTCCAAACTTATTGATCTGTTAAATCGTGAATTAACCAGCATAACTAATTGGTTTACTGTGAATTATATTTTATTTGCATCTAATCGCAGACCCTTACCTGAAATCAGTTATATCTCTTATGTTAGATAATATTTCCATGCCTAAAGTTACCTCTACTAAGTTCCTTGGTGTTTTCATTGACCAATCACTTTACTGGAAACTCTCATTGATAACATTGCAGCGAAAATATCAAAAAACATAGGAGTTTTATCTCGTATTGCGTATCTCTTGCCTTTAACTCTCCGCATCAGCCTTTACTACTCCCTTGTTCATCCTTTTCTAACTTATTGTAATATGGTATGGGCATCTAACTATCACTCCAGACTTTAAAGACTACACGTGCTTCAACGTAGGGCCCTTCGCGTTATACGTCGTAACTTAAACAGTTCTTTATTGGGCTCGTGTTCTCAGTTACTTAAACTTGACCAAATAACTGTGTTTTAACTTAATGAATTTATGTAGAAGTATTTAAATAATTTATTGCCATCATGCTTTGCAAACTTTTGTATGCTGTGCTTCAACTCAACCCCTATGGCATTCGCAACGCTGATAACTTCAGACCATGCCACTATCGAACCAATACCCGCATGTTTTCGTTAAGTGTCTCTGGACCTCAAGCGTGGAATAAATTGCCATCAAATCTATGTCAGTTAAGCACCATCTCTCAGTTTAAAAATAAACTAAAAGAATATCTGCTAAAATTATAATTGATTGAGTTACTTGTCTAGTTTAAAGTAATGATTCGTAGTTGTATGCTTTCATTGTGTACAGTCTTAATTTACCCTGGTTTTATTGTGTACATGTTAGTTACATGGGCGCCCGCAGGATTTTTGCAGGGAGGTCAGCCACGGCCGGGAGAATTAGTTGTGTCACAGTCAAAACAGCGTTATATATATGTATGTATATATTAGGGTTTGGAATGGCCTTTATTTAGAGATATGCCCGTTCCCCAAATCATGTGATGATACTGTTATGCTCATTTGGGACTTGCCCTTTTGTTGAGAATGGGGTTTGGAACTCTTTTGAGTAGGCTTGGTTACCCTGAAATTTGCGTTTGTCTAAGTACTACGAGTGAAACAGTTCCAACTTCCAATGATAAGATGAACTAAAAATTCTTGATTTGATGCAGTAATTCGAGCGCTATTTGGGAATGTTAGGGAATAGTACGTTAGTAAATCTTCAGAAGATACATAGTACGTTAGCGAATCTTCATCCCGGCAAGTAACAGTTGCTCTCGTGTTTTCAAGATTGCAGCGAATGTTCTTCGAATACTTTTTATTGCGAAATATTGACATGTACAACGTCAAGAACCGTGTGTTAATTACTCGCTTCTTTTTTGGTTGCACATAATTGTGCATGAGGTGCAGTCAGAATAAACATATGACAATTGATAAAGATAAAAGGAATCACGAGCAATTGGTTCATTTTTGTATACATTTGCCAACACAAGATTAACTCTATGTGCATAGTAATTAACAAAAACTGCATGCGGAACTAAATCTTTCATTTTCCGCCGAAAACCTATATACGACATCCCAACCCATCACTGACGCACTGTCGTATGCCTGAGCCGCTGAGCAATGCAACTGTTAATGTTGACATTAAGTAATTTAGTGCCTCGCTATTACATTTTACAAAAGATTGAGCATGAAGAATATTTGGCTGAAAAAAGTTAAAGAAAACGTTAATTAATGCCTTTTGTAGACTTACAAAAATATCGTAACTCTACTGACATTTTCTTTTCTTATTTATGTCTTTTGTATCATCAACTGAAAGTGAGAACATAGTATCAACATACCCGCTTCTTTGACGGCCTTCAATATTAGTCCTACATCAGAAATGCAAATGGCATACACAGGGCGATATCGTTCTGAATTTCTGGCGATAAATATATGTAACATTGTCTAGCAATGAACGAAGCGTCCATTGCCGTTTTCGTGTATCCAGGTATCTCTATTTGAGGCCCTGTTTCACATTGTCCATCCATGCTTTTGTCTGCCTCGCTCTGCTCCTCGTTCCTTTCACACGTCAGGGTAGTGTCCTTGCTTGTAGTATTTCCTTGTTCATTCTAGTTACATGTCCAAACCTAGTTAGTCTTCTTTTACTGATTTCGTCTATCAGTGTTTCCTTCTGACTCAGTTCCTCTCGGGATACCTTGTTCCGAATTGTCTCGTCTGGTCCTTCTCGCTACTCATGCAGTCACGTATCATTGACAGAAGTTGACAGCTGTGGGCGACAGCTGTGCACTATCTGATTTATGATACCAGGGCTATAATAATCGCATATATATGTATATATATATATATATACGCATGATAAATTTGCAATCTGGCTCGACACATTACCTTGGAAGATTATTATATCTCCAATTAAGTGTGGGTTTCATCCCAACACATACCCATCTCAACGGATTTGGACAAATCTTATGATATAGGTCGCAAAGGCTACATCTGGATGAGTCAACGAAGAACTCAAAAACCACAAACCGGGCATTTCCCGTTTTTGCACCGGCGTGGTTATGCTTCCTACACAAAGACCAAGATACTTGTCTAGATTCTTTGCTTCCTGTCATAACGCGATAAAATGAGTAAGTCAGTGAGTAAGTTTATATGTTTATAGAAGAAACCGTCAAAATTCCAGGGGGTCACGCGACCCCGCTTGACCTATGCTGCGGGCGCCAATCGTTAGTTAAGTAATTAAGTTTTTTGTTCATTGTCTTAAACTTACTTGCATAACCGTGCTCCTACTAGTTTTGTAACGGCTGTTCCTGCTAGCGAGATCTCGGTCCCTGTATGGTTCCTCCCTTTGCTGTCAACCTTTCTGTGGTTTTTGATCATAATGTTTTGTTTTCTTAATTGGTTGGTCAGTCGTCAATAAAATTTTTGGTTATGGTTAAGGTATTTGTGTCTGTCTGTTTGTCTGTCTGTTTATCTGTCTGTCTGTTTGTCTGTATGTTTGTCTTTCAACTTAAACTCTAGCTATTTTCTCATCGGCTGTCTTTCTCTCTCTATTTCATTGAACTCATCTCCCTATCCACTGACCTTATTAATGGCCTCCGTGGCTTTAGTCTGCCATTGGTTGATACCTTCATCCGCAATCACTATAGAAAATGCTAATCTCCACTGATTAGTAAGAATATCTGTTTCTTGTTTCGTGTCTGTTTCAATTCCTGTGAATGCGCTGGTTCCCGGTCTTTCAGGCCGAGAAATGGAGACAAAGGTTCTGGAGGAGATGGTTGCGGAGTCACCCGGACAACTCAACTTCACTCACTTCCTGACGCTTTTCGGAGAGAAGATGCATGGTACGTTAGCATATCTTCAGAAGATACATAGTACATTAGCATATCTTCAGAAGATACATGGTACATTAGCATATCTTCAGAAGATACATGGTACGTTGGCATAATTATCTTCAGAAGATGCATCGTACGTTAGCATATCTTCAGAAGATGCATAGTGCGTTAACATATCTTCAGAAGATGCATCGTACGTTAGCATATCTTCAGAAGATACATGGTATGTTAGCATATCTTCAGAAGATACATGGTACATTAGCATGTCTTCAGAAGATGCATCGTACGTTAGCCTATCTTCAGAAGATACATCGTACGTTAGCATATCTTCAGAAGATGCCGGTACGTTAGCATAATTATCTTCAGAAGATGCATGGCACGTTAGCATATCTTAAAAAGATGCATGGTACGTTAGCATATCTTCAGAGATACATGGTACGTTAGTATATCTTCAGAAGATACATGGTACGCTAGCATATCTTCGGATGATACATGGTACGTTAGCATATCTTCAGAAGATACATCGTACGTTAGCATATCTTCAGAAGATACATCTTACGTTAACATATCTTCGGAAGATGCTTCATCAGGGACATTGTGGCTATCATCCATTCTCTCATTGTCTAGTAGGATGTTTAGCAGCGAACATCATTGCTTTGAGGTGCTAGTAGTTGTAGTAGTGTTAATGGCAGCTGTTGTCGTTGTTGCTGCTGTGAACATAGTCCACATTGAACACTTAATCCATCTGTCGACTGACTGCCTGTCATCGGGAGCCCACCGTTGGCTGGTTCCACGTGTTTACGCGGACCCACCTGGTGACTCTTCCAAGCTTGGTGTGCCTCGCTTGGCTAACTGAAGTATTTTGTTTTTTAATTACATTTAAAATCATATACACTAGTGCATAGTATATAATAGATATCTTTCATGGGCGCTATAGAATAGAATAGAATAGAAGTTTATTGAAACCATCATTGACAAATCATTAAACAGCAAAATAACATTCATCCGTTTAAGTATTACTAACTAATAAAGTAGATCATTTAATTAAATAGGAGAGGATGTACAACATGCTAATGTATATTATCAAAACGATTGTATGCATTGACGTTGTTGTTGGTTAGGGACTGATCCAGAGGGAACTCTGCGTGATGCCTTTATTATGTTCGACGAAGATGGAAAAGGAAAACTTCATGAGGAATAGTAAGCTAACATATGAATGAGTAAAAGAATTAACGAATGAATCAATAATAATTAATACAATGACTTATTGTTGTTGATGTGATGAGTTGTATGTTCTGTTCAAATCCTATTAGTTTACATTGTGAAATTATCATTGTTAGTTCTGCTCTGCTGTGTAGCAACTTAATAATTTGTCATTAGATTTTGAAATCAGAAGGTGTCATGAATCTGTTTGTCGGTCTTTGTCTATGTATTTGCCTTCATCTGTGTGGCGGGTTTCTCTCTCGCCAGCTCCTTCTTCTAGATGACGAGATTACCGCCAGTTTTTCCTCAATCACCAAGCTCAGCAACACGACACACTGGATGATTTTAATATGTATATTTAATGGTAGATATGCACACCACTCATCCTATCTACACTTACTAGAGTTATTAGTGTCCTTTAGAAATGTTTTCCTGGTTTACGTTGGAGACGGGGCTCCCCAACTACGTTGATTACCCTTATCGTCAGAACGATCTAACGTCTCCCCCAGTTCCGAAACAAGTCCCTGTTCCTTCTCTTGCTAGACTATATGAACACTTCTAGAGACGATTTCCTTAGCCATCCCAAACGCAAAATTCGTATCTCTGTTGGACGACAGATCACCTGTTGAAACTATTACTAAACATGGTTGGTCAGATCTTGGTGTCCCTAGCCTAACGTCATCTCACTCGTGGCGTACAGTTAATGTTTGACTAGCGGCTGTTATGGCTGGGCCTTGTTAGTGTCATAGACAGGCAATTGGTTCCAGGGATCGAGTTACATTATTTTAGTTATACCACCTAATAGGTTGCGCCGTTCATGTCGGAATTGTCCCTTATTCTTGATCAGTGTCAACAAGCCGGTTCAGACCAGATCTTCAGCTGGTTCATGAATTTCTTGTCCGTTGGTCGCAGAGGTGGGAGAGGCAGGCGGCTTTAACGTCTGTTTCGAGGTGTCGGTTTTCGTTGCTTGACACTCCGTTGATCTTTGCATATTTCTCGCCGTCTGTATTGAGACCGTCTGCCTCCCGCGAGACCCATTGAGGTCTCCCCTCGAGGTTTCAGGTAGACAGCTTCATTCGTAGTCCTCCCACGCCTCTGCTGTCGGTCGATGACTTTTATATAGCGCCATCGTCCAGAGTTTCGCGCGTGACAATCTGTATCTGTCTGTGTTTGTGTCTGTTGTCGTTGACGATGTCTTCAGTATGCTGGAGGTAGATGATGTATAGAGGTCTGTTTCTGTTTCAGTGTCAAGGATCTTCTGATGAACGTTGGGGATCAGTTCTCCAAAGATGAGGTAAATCCCGACATAAGATATACGACGACAACGACCCCCCTCCTACACATGATGTAGCACCGGCAACAATTCAAGATTTATGTAGCCTTTGCATAGCCACATCACCCTGGAAATTGAGATCGAATTATTACCTGATTGAAACAACTATTTACCAATATTCTGTCTGTCTGTATATTTCTGTCTGTCTGTCTCTGCCTGTCTGTCTGTCTGCTTGCTTATGCTTTCTAAGTAGCTTGTATATTATAGTTTTGGAAATTTCCAAGATTACGATTCGGATGTAATGACCTATTTGCAATTTGGTTGCTTAACAGTGGCTCTATTTACATGCTTAGTTGATAAAATAATTAAAACTGTATAGGTTACTTTAAAATGTTTTCAGTGGTGTTCTAGTAAAGCGCAGCCTAGCCCTAGACGAATAATTATTTAGATAAACAGTATAATTTTAGTAGTAGATAAAATATTAGAACTTTGTGTAAAGTAAAAGATAAATAATTGCTTTGGGGAGTCATGAGTTTATATTTTATAGCTATGCTTGTTTTGTATGATTACGATTCTAGTATTTCTATTTGCATGTTGAGATTGCTACCTCTGATGGTGTTGATCCAAATGTAAATATGTATTCAATAGAAATTTTGCCCTTCACAACTTTTATACTCTCACAGTGCCAATCCCAAGCCTGGATAAAGGAGGAGAGCGACGCTAATCATCACCCTTCTTATTACACAGCGCAAATAACTAACCTCTACTCTTCGGCCACCTATCGAATAGATATGAAACTTTTGTTTATATTTGTGATATAAATAACAAAATATTTGCATCATGTCTGTCTCCGTCTCTCTCTCTCTCTCTCTCTCTATATATATATATATATATATATATATATATTTAGAGAGAGAGAGAGACTATATATATATATTTATTTATTTATTTAGAGAGAGAGACTATATATATATATATATATATTTAGAGAGAGAGAGAGAGAGACGGAGACAGACATGATACAAATATTTTGCCGACTAGTGAATAATTTCGTAACGATCTTCAGAACATTGAGTCTTATCATTATTTATAATTCTTCTATTGTTTCTTTCTATAACTCTTAAATCTCTGTCGATGTCTGGCTCTGTCTGTTGCTCTCTTTCCCGCCACCTCTGTCTCTCTCCTTGTCTTATTCCTCTGCTTGCCCTCCCGACATTGATTGGTTGGTTGGTTGGTTGATTGATTGACATGCGCTTTCTCTCTGTGACTTTTGCTGCACAGATTAAGCAAGTCTGGAAGGAAGCTCCAATTGAAGGAGGAATGCTTGACTATCTCAAGTTCGTTCAGATCATCAAAAGAGGCAAAGCAGACGAATAGCCTACCATCCAACCATCCATCTATCCATCCATCCAAACATCCATCCATCCACCCACCAATCCATCCATCCATCCAAACATCCATCCATCCATCTATCCATCCATCCAAACATCCATCCATCCAACCACCCATCTATCCATCCATCCAAACATCCATCCATCCAACCACCCATCTATCCATCCATCCATCCAAACATCCAAACATCCATCCATCCAACCACCCATCTATCCATCCATCCAAACATCCAAACATCCATCCATCCATCCAACCACCCATCTATCCATCCATCCAAACATCCAAGCATCCATACATCCATCCATCGATCCATCAATCCATACACCAATCCACACATTCATCCATCCAAACATCCATCCATCCATCCATCCAACCACCCATCTATCCATCCATCCAAACATCCATACATCCATCCATCGATCCATCAATCCATACACCAATCCACACATTCATCCATCCATACATCCATTCATTTATGCATGCAACAATCCATCCATGCATCTATCCATCCATCCATTCATTCATACATACATACATCCATTCATCCATCCATCCATACATCCATTCATCCGTCCATGCATTCATCCATGCATCCCTCTATATCCTAGTCCATGCACCTGATATACAAGACCTCTTCAACGTCTATTGATCCGGTCTCTGAAGCGACTTTTCTAACTGATGTCATCGGTGACGTCACCTCTGCTGAGGCAATTAGCAAACGCTTTGCTTTATGTTTAGATCTGCAAAGCACGAATCATTTCATCCTTTTGTTTATCTCGCATACATATCCATCGTGGCGCTATATAAATTTCTATTTAGTTCGTTTTGGTGTTACGCGGTTAGTAGTTTAGATGATTCTTATAGGAGATCGACTTCTATGTAAATAAAAACTATATTCTTCTCTTTTTTGTTTGTTTTTAAGTAAAAGGGTCTCTAAAGTACAGGTGCTAAACAAGTGACTTAGTTGTTTTGATCTTCTGAAGATCCACAGACAGTCGTTTCTTCCATGGTCTCTTTGATCTCATTTCCAGAAACAGCACTTGCTCTGAGCGGATCGAATAATTGCTATTATTATTATTCACGGCTAGACGCCGTTCTGCCACTTTTTTGGCAGAGCCAGGACGCCGTCCAGGATCGTCCGTGCAACAGTGCAATTCCTCTTATATATACGTACGTTATTATCAACAGGAAAAAGAAAGAGACCAAATTTCGGGTTCGCGCGTTTACAAACTTTATTTCCCCAACTTTCAAAACAATGCCGGCGCCAATGGCCGGCATCGTTAAAATAGAAGTTGGATTGGTGAACGAAATTCTTCAGAAACGGATGCTATTTAGGTGAATATAATGCCTGCTGAAATAAAAGTTGCATCATTGAATAGAATATTTGCCTAAATAGAAGTTAATTTGATAAAAAAATAGTTCTTGCTAAAGCATAAGCTGGGTTTGCAGGCATTATTATTAATAATAAAACTTCTCTTTGACCAAATATTTTATCGTTCGTTAGGCTTTTTGTCCATCAACCATTATTTTGTCGTAAATAATTTGTTGATGAAATATTTGTTGTAATTTAAAGCGTACAGAGAATTGCTTTCCTTTGTGAAATTGTCGACATAGTGCTCGAACCATTTGTCGTCGACTTAATATGTTGGTGCTCTGCCTTTGCAAAGTTCTTAACTTTTTGATACTAGGGGCCGTCCATAAATGAAGTCATGCGCCTAGGGGAGTGGTCACAAATTTGTGACGATGTGTGACAAGAGGGAGAGGGGTCGACGAAATATGACATCAATCATCACATCAAAATACGCAATTTTATTAAAAACTTACACTCAAACAAATAAGTTCCACTTAATTAGCAGTAGTTGTTACCACAATTCAACAACACCAATTATGATCATTGTATTCTTAATTTCTGCATTGTCTACTTCTGCGCTCGCTGTCAATTTTGGGATGTTGGAAGTGAGGCAGCCATTCTGTAGCCTAACTCTCAAGCAGGAATCAATTATCCCGACCAAACGCACAGGCCACAGAGATTTGCTGAAACGGAGAAAATGGAGTGTGTGGATTGGATATTATTTATTCCATGAAGGAGCATTTTGCTTCAGCCTGGGAGAATGGAGAGCAATAAAGTTTGAATTATTTCAAGTTATTGTTATTAAACATTTGTAGTAATTGTACTGATTCTGCCAGAGTCTTTAATCGTGAGGAATGCATAAGATTGTAGTTTTTATAGGCTACTTTCAACATTTTTCTTCGTTCTACTATATGTCACATTTCAAATAGTTATTTTTTATAGTTTCTAATTAAATTTTTTGATACTTATAAGAAAATTTGCCTTACATTCTGGACATCTAAGTTTTTTGGAAGGGGCCATGGCCTTGTGACGTCATATTTGAGGAGTTCTTGGCGTTTGTGACGAAGGGGAGGGCTCAAAAATCGTCCAAAATTGCGCAACGTCAATTAAGGACGGCCCCTATCGTCCAGGCACTTCTTTTTTACTCTTTAAGCACTGATTAGGCCTACTATTACTGCTACTACTACTACTGGTGATGATGATAATGATAGTAATAAATCATCGCCCGAAGTAAATAAGATTCCTCAGACTGTAAGAAACTAAGTGTCAATCACTCAATCAATCAATCAACCAATAATACATACTTGATATAGTGCCCCTTCAAGATATCCACCTGGAGGCGCTCTCGGCCTAACCGTCGGCTGACAAGGACAGTTTTAAGAGAGGCGTAAAATTAAGATGAGGACTAAAGTTGCTATCCACATATTACGTACGCAGTGAGGGAAGTTTTTCGAATTTCGGCGATTTTGCTACGGGTGCGTATGGCGGGGCAGGGGTCTCAAAAATGTGTACCTAGGCAAATATAACTGTCTAATTATGACGCCCACATTACGAAATATTAAAATCAGAACTACAGTGTAAACTCAATCATGGACTATATCCCTGATTATTCTATTTCATGTAGCATTAAAACTTTCTGAAATGCAAGTGCTGTTAGTATTTTATTTCTTCAAAACAGTTAAAAAATTTAAGCTTTTAAATATAATGCTTTAACAAAAATATATAGCCTACGGTAAAAATCAATGTCTTTAGCTATTTAACCTATGCAATGGGTGGGGAGTAGATCTCATATGTACGTACGCATTGGGAGGGGTCCACTAAATGTACGCAGTCAACAGGGGTGGGGGTCCGATAATACAATTTATGCGCACTTAATATATGGATGGGCCCTAAGAGATATACGTGGTCCTCGTGGTACATTCTGAATGTGACTCTTATTTTTATCGTTATCTTCATCGTCGTAGTCGTCATCATTATTGAGACGAATCTTAACGGAATATTGCACGCATCACACACAGTGCGAGAGGACTAATGTAGACTTATTCAGATGGATAGATAATATCAATGACGACATGACATCACTTACAGTATCACTAAGAAGCAGACTAGGCTTTACAAAAGACCGAGGACTGGCGTCAATTGATGATTGTAATGAGAGGCTTCAACAGGTGCTAGACCAATTGATTTCTTCCCAATCAGCAGGGATTCAAGCTCGGTGCACAGAGGCGGAGGCACTAAATTAGGTAATTAATTTACTTTAAAAACTATGGACGACAACTTCTGTACTTATATATATACTCCCCTCACGGTATATATATATATATATATATATATATATATATATTATACATACTACCCTCACTGCGTTATATAGATGTGCAGTATGTAGGTGTACTGTGAAGGAAGTGAAGGGATTATTTGTTGTCTTAGACGTAAACAATAGACATGTACTCAGTGCGTTTAGTTCGGAGCATAAGAAAGGACCAAAGCTTCCAACGGTTCAACGTATTCGTGACGAGTATTCACATGAGACTGTCGTCGATCCATTTGATTATTGTGTCCAGTTTCTGCTTCTATTTGAACTTCGTAACGTTTTGATTTCGATCGAGAGACACGAGAAGAGAAACATAGCAGAAGACTTTCAGTCGTCTAGTATTTGATGAAGACCCTCAGGTCACCGTCATCGTCATCGTCATAGTCATCGACTCTGTGGCCTGGTGCTCTCCATATCGCTGCCATTTCCACTGTAGGTCAATCGTGCGTTCGTCTTCAGATTCTGTTCCGTCCAAAATTGAATGGATGCAGGTCAGCTTCTAATGTTATTCATTGATTTTGATTGGTTGATTGATTGATTGGTTAGCTGATTGATTGGTTCATTGATTGATTAATTGCTTGGTTCGTTGATTGATTGATTGGTTATGATCTATGTATGACGAGAACGTTCAGCAGAATGCTCGCAAGGCTCTCTTATAATCTCTGTCACCAGTAGAATAGCACGAGGTGTTTAAGCAGACGCATTTGCTCAAATAACGAGTCTTCATTTAACTAAACTCTGTTACACTTTCCTTTATCCATATCTGGTCTATTGTTATGTAAACTTATCCAATAGACTGGACAGAGAAATTAGAGGGTAGAGGAGAGAAGAGTAGAGTAAGGTATAATAGATTAGAGCGTATAGAGCAGAGAGCAGAGAGCAGAGAGCAGAGAGCAGAGAGCAGAGAGCAGAGAGTAGAGAGTAGAGAGTAGAGAGTAGAGAGTAGAGAGTAGAGAGTAGAGAGTAGAGAGCGGAGAGCGGAGAGCGGAGAGCGGAGAGCGGAGAGCGGAGAGCAGAGAAGATGTTGGAGTTGAAGTTGGAGCTGGCGCTGGAGCTGGAGTTGGAGAAAGGAGGGGAGGTGAGAGGAGGAATTATCATTAGAAACAAATACAACTGAGCAGTGGTTAAATTTCTCATCCAGAGTTTCCGGATCTTCAAATATTTTTAAGTTAAAAACGTAGACCTAAAGGTCAAGGATTTAAGCGGTGAATCTGTAACAGATACATGTATAATCGCTATTTGCTATTCGAATACGCATAAAATGTCTGAAACAATGTGCGTATGGTTGAGTTTTCGGCTCGTGAAGAATATACTTAATTGTCGGTGAACTGAAATGAACGAAAGTTTTCACTCTTTCATTTCTCTTCTTTTCACTATATATATATTTTTATATATATACGTCTTTCCCTCCGTGGTTCTATTGTCGTCTGCTTATTCTCTGCTTCTCTCCATTCTTATGTTTCGGTTATTTTAGTTCTCTTGTGATTTTGCTATTAGTTAACTCTCAGAGGCTAACCTCTAAAAATTACATATTGGCTAACGTGGTGTGAATTTTTCACCCCGCACTATTTGAAGCGTCTGACATAAAATTGCGCAATGTTTGGTCAACAGCGCTAGTGGTATCATGTTCAGCATGAAATTGTGAAACAGAGACACTTTATTATAGTGTCAAATATCGACACTATCAACCATCCTATAATAGTCCTCGAAACATAAAAATTCTCAAAAATATACTTTACAACACATGCCTCCAGTGTTTTTCTAAATTGTATCGCCTACGTTTCCAAGAAATGCTTGTACTATTATGTTTTGCTATAGTTAGAAATCAGACAAATGTCATCAAACTCTAGATTATCACCATCAATGGCACCATCTCAGCCCGATATCAAAATAGCAGCATTAGAAGCAATAAGCCTTCGAGGCATCCTAAGCGCTAATTATAAAAATCATGGCCAAGGTGGACGTAAGTCACGTGACCATTCATCAAAATTTGGGAGACAAAAGTCACAAAAGATATCGAATGGAGTAGAAATCATCTAGGAACAGATACACCAGAGCACATAGTTTGGCAATAAAGGTATAAGACATAGCAGTACAAATATCGACAGTGGGGTGAAAAATTCACCCCAGGTTGGCCTCCAAGGGTTAAGATGTAATTGAAATACTCAGTGGCAGTAATATGAGAGTGATGGGGCACAAAAAGAGCAGTCCAAAAATGACTCTATATGACGAATTTTGACCTTCTCCCCATCGTCACATAAGTCATGTCCCTTAAATATGACATCCCAAGGGTCTGCACCCCCCAAGATGCTTTATGTGAATATTCTTATAATTATCAAAAAAGTTGTTATTACTATAAACAACTCGAAATTGCATAGTAGAACAAAGAAAGATGAAGAAAGTATAATTACTACAATCATTTTGAATTCCACAAATGAAGAGCTATGTTCCATTTATGAGAAATTGTTTAATAACAATAACTCGAAACAAGCCAAACTTTATGCTTCTCCATTCTCTAACGAATAAGCAAAATGCTCCTTCATGGAATAAATAGGGAGGGTTGGATCTCATCATCCTGTTCAATGATCCTGCTCTTCTTCGTCTATCCAACCGACACACTCTTCTTTTCGTTGTGAGCTTTTAGTTGACGTTGCCGACGTGCAGCGACTCTCTGATATCTCCCGAAAAAGACATGCAAATTGTCACGAGAATGTTTTTGGCCCAACTCCTTTTCCGAAGACTCTTATTTACAGAGCACTTTGTATGGCAACTTGTCTCAATGACATAGCCGGAATTGTTATAGGCGTCAATATTGTATGTATTATGTCAGCTTTAAACATTTAAAGATCTGCCAAAGCCATTATCCATAGCATACATGCTGCGGATAAGGTACGGTAACCGTTCTGTAGACAGTATGACCGGGCTGAAGAAGCATCACTTGAAACCTTGTGCATGTTCTAGAATTTATTCAGTATTGTAAAAATATTAAGCTCAGAAATGCACTGTGTAACAAACAATATTGATCACCTTATAATAACGTACAAAAACAGGCACCAGTTAATTGAGGTATACTTACTTATTAAGAATATTTTCTATTATGTTGAGTTCAAAAGGTTATGATTTTTATTTTAGCATATAATTTATAATGTTGTCTAATAATAAAATTAAAGTACACCTACAAAATTGAACATATTTGAAATAATATATTTGATTTATCATTTTGATATGAGTTTTAATTTAAAGAATTAGGTTTAAATTTAAGCAACCTAGAATTATTTTAAAACAAATTGTCATACAAAGCGTACCAATAGTAAGAACATTGTATTGACAGTTATTCAGTTATTCAGAGTTTAGAAGTTCCCAACAACTATGAACGTCCTTCATTTGCGCAAGTAAAATCTTGTGCTATATATTGTCTCTTAAGTCTGGTTATGTCTTTCCTGAAAGAGAATCGTGAGCCGTGTTGCTTAATTGTCTCATCTCATTCAGTCCATTATACAGATCTGCTAATTGAGGTATCGGTTGCTGTTTTAATCTTAGGTCTGAAGAATGTGGCGATATCTTGTTCGCCGCAACGTTTTCCAGGCATCATGAGGCATGGTTGCTAACTTTTCGTAGGGGCCTATCTCTGAGATTTGATGTAAGCTACTAATATGATTGGAAAGGCCTTACGGATTAAAAATACTAACCCCATAATTCATTGCAATAATTAAATTATGTTGGCGATTGCCGTAGGCCTACAGTAACTGTCACTTGAGTGCATAGGCTTAGAGCTATAGCGGTTTAGAACACACATCATACCTTCTTCGCTTAAGTCAATGTGAATGAGTAAAAGTGTACAGATCTAGAATGACAACTGAAGTCTCTCAGTCGTCTGATATCAGCTGATAAGCAAACTTTGAATTTATGAAACTACTCATGTAATTATGTTAATTTTGAAAGCATGTGTGCCACCTCGTTCCCGTACGTTTTAGAAAGTGCAGAGGAACGTGCCCCTGCAAGATACATGTTGCCGGCGCCTATGGAAATACTATTGCTTGTGATGATCGTGTATTGAATCGATATTTGAACAAACTAGACTTCTTGCAATACGATTGAGTGAGCTATCTGTAAACATCGTTAATGAGTCAATCTCTAGCATGATAGCACTCAACTACTGCAGCTATCTGTTGGTTCTTATAGCTGTGACGGGATAAGAGTCACTTATTGACCTCCGTCAGTCTATTCTGTATCGGTTTCTCTATCCTTCTCTTTATATAACAAATGAGATGCGATACGATAAGGCAGGGTTCTCCAAACTGTGTTCCGCGGAACCCTAGTGTTCCGTGAGATGAAGACAAGGGTTCCGCGGAAAACTGTTAGTGTGATTTTCTGTTTCAAGTTTTTCTTTCGGTCACTTTATAAAATTTATTTGACGCTGTTGTAATATGCTGATTAAGAAAATATTGCTTTAAATTTAGAGAGGATCAGTTTTGACAATAGAGAAGTTCAGTTTTGACAAAAGTGTTTTGTGAAATAATATTATAGCAGTATTTCAAATTTTTTTACAGTTACACTTTAACAAACTTTGCCAGGAGAAGAAACAATTCAATTCAGTTATTGCAGCCATTGAAACCAAATAGAGATACAAATTATCTTTTCATCAATCAGCATTAATTCTTAACTAGAAGAAAGTTAAACAACACTAAAACTAAACTAAACTAATCGAAAAATGAGTCGCTTCGAAAAGAATGTAACGTAAACATTTAACATAATAAATTATATTGATGATAGCAAACAAAACCGTAAACACAAATGTGACAGAATGGATAAGGAAAGAACAATAAAAAAAGACGGAAAATCGACAGAAAAATAGAACATTGATACAATCAATATAAGGAAACTAAGGAATTATGCATACCATAGCTCTATTAGATTTTCGCGCAATAACTTTTTAAATAAATATAAAGTAGTCAGATTGCGAATGTCTGGTGATAGATTGTTAGAAGCAGTCGGGCCAGTGCATGTAATCGAAAATAGACGAGAATTGATTCCAGCAAATTCCGCTCGATAATCATGTTTCGCTCTGGTATTGTGAGGATGCAGGTCAGACACACAGATGAAATAATCTTTAAAGGCGGGTGGTAACAAACTGTTAGCAAAGCGGAACATGAATTCACATGTCTGCGATTTATTAATCAGGTAAATTTTTAAAATACGAAAGTCTTTAAATATTTGACTAGTATGAGAGTTGTATGGAGCGCCAGCGACAATGCGAATTGCCCTTTTCTGTAGCATAATCAATCTTGTCAATCTGGTATGTCAATTAGAAGCCCAAGCTATATTGCAATATGTTACAAAATAAAGATGAATTAGGGAATAACATATGTTAGATAAAATTTTTCTTGGTAAAAAGTAGGCTTATGATAACCTATGATACAGAATATAAACGATTCGATTTGATTTGAGATATTATGCCACATTCTTAGCAAGTTTATTGGATTTATAAGCTATATGATCCTTCCAAGTTAGGTGTTCATCACCGTACACACCAAGAAATTTAGTAGATTTAACTTGCAGAATAGACTTGCTATCAATGGAAATAATAAAATTTTGATCAGGTAAACGCATAGTAGGCGTATAGCCTACGTTAAACATCCATGAACTTAGGGCGTAATTTTTCCTATTTTGCGTTGAAGTTTCCTCTCTAAGTTTATTTACGAATAAGCTTCGAACAATTTAAAATAAATAAGTTTTTGCTTAAGATCTACGTATAACTTTATATGAAAAAGAGGTAAAATCTTATTTTACCGTCCTAAATTACCTATGTTGATAAATAGCGTCACACATTATACTCCGTTGCAAATTAGGTTATGCCTCGCTAGCGTCGGTAGTAGAAGCGGCATTGGTGAAAAGAAGTCCATCGGACTGTGAGCTACATTGATGAAACATTTTTGTTTAACTGGAAGAAGGATTGATGAAAATATGACCTCCTTATGCAGTTATGAAAAGATGCAATAAAGAAAAGAATCATCCGTAAATATAAGCTGGACAGAAATGAGAATTCTACTTGACGTGGAACCTTTTTCATCATTGCAGCTTCCATTTCGGTGATTTTCATAATTTTTGCTTACATTAAGCAGAAACCTCATCGCAAAAACAAGTTCTTGTTATAAAAATTCTTTTCATCGATCAAGTTCTTAATATAAAAATATTTAACATCGATCTAGTTCCTAGTTAAACATAAAATCTTTTCTTAAATCCAGCTCCCAGTTAAGCATAAATCCTTCATCAATCTACAGACTCAATCGACAGCTCACAGTTAAACGTAATTCTTTTCATCATTTGACCTTCCATTTATGTATGATTCTTTGCTAAATACATGTTTCAAACAACGGCAATAATTTACGATGCTAAAATAGGATTTGACCGAAAGAGAATTCACAGGCCTTATGTAATTGTCATCGTTAAATTTTGTGTTATTATTAATCTAGCTTAATCTAGGTCTAAACCTATAATTATCTTCAGTCTCAAGCTTTGTACCTACAACAGAATATGATGGTTTTGAATGGGGTTCGGCGAAACACCTTTTATATCAATAGGGTTCCGCGGCCAAAAAAGATTCGGAAACGCTGCGATAAGGAGCTATGCTTTGTAATATTGTATTAAAAATTTGTTGGTAGAGTCCCAAGTTCGAATTCTTTCTTGTGACGATGGTTAGCAATGAAAAAAGAGTGGACGTGGATGCTGCCACTGAGAAGAAGGTCTGAGAGAGTTCATTCTTTATGAAGAGAGACAGACAGACAGACAGACGTATTCTAATCTAAAATCATGTGAACTTGACCCCCTCCCTCCGTTTGTTATTGTAGATGTACTAGATGACATTGTTCCCTTCCTGCTGTACCTGTTTAATAGGTCACTCTCTGAAGGTATCCTTCCAGCATCCCAGAAGCGGGCTATTGTTTTTCCCACTCTTACTCCCACTCGTTTGATCGCCCGTCTTCCATGTTTCTCACATATTTCTACTTTCATGAATTAACATGTTCATTGGCTTCTCTTGACTTATAGGATTCATTTCAATGTTCTCTTTCTTACATTCAAAGCGTTGTTGGGTCAAGCTCCACTCTATCTATGTGAACTTATCAGGAAACCTATCTCAGCTACCACCGGGCGTCCTCTCCGTTCTTTAGACCGTAACGATCTTCTAGTACCGCAGTCTAGAACTGACACAGCTCAGCATCGTGCCTATGCCTCTGTTGGCCCTTCGCTATGGAACAGCCTTCCTGCTGTGACTCGTGCTGCAATCTTATCTAGTAGCACAACTGTTTCTGCCCGTTCTCTTAAGACTTTTCTTTGCCCTAGCGGTTTTTCACACTGGGAGCGCCTCTGATTAGGTTGTACTGTGAGAGGCGCTTTATTAATCCGTAAATAGAATAGAATAGAATAGAATGTTTGTTGAGGAGTTTCAGCTGAAGAGATTAAAGAGAGAGGAAGGTGACTATCGATTAGAACGAATGATTTAGTTCATGTGTGTCGTCGATCAGTGCATGCTATCCTGTTGTCAAATCACACACAGCTGCTTATCACTTGCTGCTGCTGCAGCTGCTACTGATGATGATGGCGACGACGACGACGATGACGATCCGAAAATGAGAAGGACGCAGTAGTTGCAGGGTTCTGTTAAACGTGACGTTCATAAAATATTGTCTTTTTATTCGCTGAGTCATTTGAGCCGTTTTTTGGTGAGTTGAATCTGACATCATTTTGGCCGCAATCAATTCAGTCGAAATCGAATAGATTCATTCCGAGGTCCTCATCATCATCATCGTCCTCTTCTTCTCCCTTCGCATTCGCCGCTGCCTCAGTTGTCTTCGACTGCTCCTCCTGAGCCACAGATCCAGCGATGGCCGCCGCAGAGGAAGGGGCAGAGGAGGCGGCGGTTGGCCGTCCGTGGGATGCCGCCATTGTGGAGAAGGAGGTGAGGAGTTGGCGGACGTTGACACCAGTGAGGGCTCTGGCGTAGAGCGTTGGCCATATCGGTTCAACGTCTACATTGGCTGCCTTTAGAAGCGTCGATATCTTATCAACGGTTATCGATACATCGTCATCGGCCAAGATGGCGGCGCTGTATATGACGGCCAATTCATCGACACTCAGTTCAGGCAGTCCACTCATATCTTTCGTTATATCTGTGCCTCTCTCTCTTTCTCTCTGTGTCTCTCGTTCCAGATGTCTGCCTCTGTATCTGTCAGTGTCGCTGTCTCCTGCTTCTTCCACCACAGAGCGGGGTAACAGAGTTGTCTGAAAAAGGAATGAAAGCAAACGGATGAGACAAATGACGATGACGTCATCCTTTCTACAAGACTCTTCTAGATCCTTGATCCTAATTTATTTAGCGCCATGAGATTATCACTGACTTAGCCTACATTAGAGCGACATTTCAATTTGCTCAGCGTCGCATTTCAACCCGATTTCTCTAATGCAATTAAATTTGAGCTTTTATTGATTCATGAAACATGGCATTGGCACAAGAAGCCTTGTGCATTATTAAGACTGCGATAGAAGAAGTTAATTAACCAGAAGAGTTCAAAGAGCATTTGATTAAGTTAGGGTCAAATGGATTCACGAGAGGGCGCAGCTTGCGATCACCTAGCGACTGCAGATGTGGAATAATCGCCTTATTCGTAAATAAACACATTTTACCAGGATTTGTCAGCCACGCGGCATCAATGCCACATTAGCCACAGACACAGAGATGATGAGACATACAGACGAACCGAAGGTCAGGCGAAGAAACGAACAGACAGACAGACAGAGAAATAATTGCACTAGGTTTGGTGTCCCACGTGTCTCTCGGACCTTTATTATATCTATGTTTTAATACCTTCACATGAAAAGACGATGATAGTCAGCCCACTGAACGACTAATTAACATATTAATGTACAGTAGATCAACAGAAGATGATTTGGACTCATAGACTCCAGTATCACTTTCACAACGACCACCTTCTTATATTCCTTCCCTGCCACCTCTACCTTCTCTACCTCCTCTACCATATATACCTACTCTGCCTCCTCTACGTTCTCGATCTTCTATACATTCTATACCTTCCTTATACCTTCTCTACATTCTCTACCCTCCTCTACCTTTTCTACCTCCTCTACCTTCTCTACCTCCTCTACCTTCTCTACGTCCTCTACCTTCTCGACCTTCTCGACCTTCTCGACCTTCTCGACCTTCTCGACCTTCTCTATCGTCTCTACCTTCTCTCTACCTCCTATACAGCCTCAACCTTCTCTACCTTCAGTATACCTCCTCTACATCCTCCATCTTCTCTACCGTCTCTACCTTCTCTATACCTCTTTTATTTTCTCTACCTTCTTTACATTCTCTACCTCCTCTACCTTCTCGACTTTCTATACTGCCTCTACCTTCTCTACACCTCCTCTATATCCTTTACCTTCTCTACCGTCTCTATCTTCTCTACCTTCTTATACCTTCTTTACCTCCTCTAGCCTCTCTACCTTCTGTACGTCCTTTACCTTCTCTATCTCCTCTACCTTCTCTACATCTACCTTTCCTACCTGCTCTACCAGTGCCCCTGTACCTTCTCTACCTCCTATACCTCCTCCTCTTCCTGTTTCCTTTTCACATATGTATAAACCATCGTAGACTTATAATCTGATGACCAAAAAGCGATCGACCGACCGACCTACCTCTTAGTCTGTGATCGTCAGTTGAGGCAATGACCCTCTTTCACTGGAATTTACTTCTTTTTCTTCAAACACGGTCGCAAAGACGATGGAATTTGATCGATACATTCGAGGCAACGACACACACACACACAACATCATCATCACAACATCAATGCTACCACCACCAGTACAAGCTGCAGCCCAGGCAACACAAGCCCAAGCAGCAGAAGCCCAAGCAGCAGAAGCCCAAGCAGCAGCAGAAGCCGACTGTTGCCACGGTGCAATAGTATTAGAATATCGATCTGACTGCGACACTTCTTAGCTCAAACGCATACTTACACGTTTATATGTACAATGTACGTACGTAATTACTTGTACGTATGTATGTATGCGTTTGTGTACGTACATATGTACGCACGTACGCACGCATGTATGTATGCAGACACATGTGTATAGGTAAATACATACATCTATGATATTTGATAATATGACATGATGTTGCAATGCATTCTGTAACTTCCTGCCCAATGAACTAACTATTCTCGTGAGTCGACAAAAGAGCGCTCTACTAAATAAAGCTGACAAAGTAGCGCCCGACAAAAGAGCGACCGACGAAAGAGCGCCCGACGAAAGAGCGCCGACAAATGAGCGTCCGACAAAAGAGCGCCCGACGAAGGAGCGCCCGACAAAATGGCTCCGGACAAAATAGCGCCCTAGGAAAGAACGCCCAACAAACGAGCGCCGGCAAAAGAGCGCCCGCAAAAATAACACCGCCAAAAGATCGCCCGACTAAATGGTGCCGATATGATGGTGACGTAAGAGCGCCCGACGAAAGAGCGTCTAACAAAAGAGCGCCGGACAAAATTGCGCCCGAGAAAAATGCGCCGACAAAAGAGCGCCCGACGAAAGAACGCCCGACAAAATAGCGCCCGGCAAAAGAGCGCCCGACAAAAGGGCGCTGAACATTACTCTGTATCTAACGCGTTTGGTCGGCGCTTTTGTGGATTGCACGGCAATTTGTCTACAGACATTTCGTCTACCACACTTCGTCTAAACAGGAGCAGAGCTGACAAGCAGAATATTGTTGAAATTATAAGCTGGATAGATGAAGGAATTATGTCTTGGGCTAGATGGATGTAAAGAATCACGCCTAAATGGAGGCTGGATTGATGAAAAGATTTATATCTAACAAGAAGTTGGACTGATGAAAGGAATGCCGCTAAGTGGGGTCGGGAATGATCAGACGATTTCTGTTAAAATAGAACCTGGCTCGTTGAAACTAGAAGCTACCGCGATTAAAATTAAATATGTAAGACTTGAACTGGATTGATGAAAATGCCTTTTAAGAAAACTGGAATGGTGAAGATATTCATGCCTAACTAGAAGCTGGATTGAAGACAACAATTGTGCAATTTAGCTCATAATTATGCGTAATTCTTACACCAATCTCGCTTTAACTTGATTGGACTTGTCATGTCAATCCAGCTTCTATTTGAGCATAGTTCTTTTCATCATTGCAATTGTGTTCTTTAAGGAAGAATTCTTTGCATCAAGCTAACTTCTAGTGAGACCGAATTATATTCACCAATCAAGCTTCTAGCTAAACATACAGCTTTTCATCAATTTACCCTCTACTTAAGGTTTTGTCTTGATCCTCGTTTCCATTTAGGCATGACCATATCATCGTTCCAGGTCCAACATACTGCATTCTATTGATCAATCCAGCTTCAAGTTATACGAAATTGCTTTTATCAATCCAGCTTCTTACTTAAATAGAAATCTCTATTTAAATAAGAAGCTGGATTGATGAAAGCAAAGAAGCCGAAAGGTTTCAGCCTAAATAGAAGTGGTAATGATAGAAATATTTAATATTTCCATCATTCCCACTTCTATTTAGGCTTAAACCTTTCATCATTCCCGTTTCTATTTAAACGATATTCCGTACACCAGGGGTGAGCAACCTGCGGCCCACGGGCCGCATGCGGCCCGCGGCGACGTTTTATGCGGCCCTTTAGACTTTTCACATATTTTTTTAAAACTGCGCAAAAAATAAAAAAAATATTCTTTTGCTACATTTCATTCACAAATAACCTTTCTCAGTGTTTTTGTTCTTGTTGGATGTCTTCTTGTACTAGTTGTGATCATCACGGCAAACGTTTATTTTCGATATCGCCGCAATCGTTATAACGGTTTTTAAAATAATGTTAAAGTAACACTGGTTAGTATCTTTTACTGTTTTCGTTGTTGGCAAATGTAACGTGTCTGCTAAAACTTTACAGTTTGGATGGTTTGTTGTTTAAAATTTCAAACTTTTCCATAATTAATTAATATTTAGAAAAATAATTTAAAAATTTTAAAAAATCTATTTTGAAACGAGAAATGAGTGCGCTAACATTGAAGGAGAGAAAAATTGAAGACGAGTGCACTCAGATGAAAACGTCAGAATGGCTGTCAGATTTTGCATTTGCAGTTGATATTCTTGAGAGACTTAATGAACTGAATGTTAAGTTACAAGGTAAAGGTGTGTTTGCACATGAGCTGTTTGCAGGGGTCAAGTCCTTTCAAGTGAAGCTTCAGTTGTTTTCCAGACATTTGAAAGAGCAAAATTTTTCTCATTTTCAAACACTGAAGACAAAGACTGTTTCTCGTGAATGTGCAGAAAAATACAGCCATGAGATTTCATCTCTGAGAGAAGAATTTTCAACGCGATTTTGCGATTTTCAAGCTCTTGATGACCAGTTTGTTCTTCTCACCACGCCATTTTCATATGATATTGACAAAACTTCTACCGAACTGCAACTGAAATTAATAGACTTGCAGAATGACAACATTCTCAAAGAGAATTTCAAAGAAATGGAATTAACAAACTTTTATGCTTCACTAAAAAATGGTAAGTTTCCAAATATACAACAGTTTGCAATGAAAATGTTAGTTTTATTTGCATCAGCTTATATTTGTGAACAGACTTTTTCCTGCATGAACATGAATAAAAAGAAGTATAGGTCTCAGCTCACTGATACAAATTTGGATTCTATACTACGGAATTCAACCAGTACTTTAACTCCGGATTATGGAAAACTTGTTAAGAAATGCTTGCAGTTGCAAAAATCCCATTAAATATTTTAAATAGTAAGTCACTAGGTAACTAACAATGAAGAAACTAACTTACAAACTAACTGTACTAGCAAGAACTGATAGTGACGGTCACTATCAATAACATTATTATCAGATAGTCCTGATAGTGCTATACTTAGCTACTAGTTACTAGTAACTAGTAACTAGTTATTCAGTATGTTATTATGACTATTTACTGTGGTCAATATATCATTATAGTTTTTTAATTTGCTCAAAATGTGTTGATTTTATTGTCTGATTCGGCTTAGAATTCTAGATTATTAAAACAAAATAACATGCGGCCCTTCAAACAATTTCAATTTTCATACGGCCCCCTGCCCAAAAAAGGTTGCCCACCTCTGCCGTACACCAATCTAGCTTATAGTTAGACAGAATTCTTTCCATCTATCCAGCTACTAGGGCAAACAATACACGCGTTAGATACTTGTTCGGCGCCCTTATATCGGGCGCTCATTTGTCGGCGCCCTTTTGTCGGCGTTCTTTCGTCGAGCGTTCTTTTGTCGGGGTGCCAACTAGTCTGCCTATTGTGTATCATCAGTAACTCATGAACGAATAAATCTGAATTCATTTTCCAAATAATGCACTTCTTTAGAGTTTCTCGGCTTATTTTATTGCGTGCTACCTTGCGTTAAACGTATTGTGGACAATTATTACTTGAGTTCTCGAAGAGACAAAGATAGCGGCGATCTATAGATTGAAGCCTGATTGTATCATGTGATGACCAACAGCTATTCTAATGATAAATATTGATGTAACTAGTGTTAACAGAAGCTTGTCTTGCGTTCGGCTTTTTCTGACCGACTGACTGACCAACCGACTGATCGACCGAACGACTGGCTGATATGCACTCATATTCGGTTCTGTGTCCATAGTCCGAAATTTTGCTAGTCCGAAGATTGCATTGTGTCCGATCGATAGGTGATAAGATTGCGATTTTAATACTAGCTGTATTTTTGAAAAGAATTATGTTTGGCTAGAAGCTATATTGCGCTATTCTTTTCATTCATCCAGCTTCCATTTAGACATGATTCTTTTCATATCAATCCAGCTTCCAGTTTTACACATTCTTTTCATATATTAATCCAGCTTCAAGTAAAATTAATTTCGGAGTATAGAAATTATAGATAAATATAGAGATTACATTGGACAACAAATTTTCATGTAGATTAAATTTGTATTTTCTTATAAGTTTCAGTGTGGGTAACACGAATATAACAATGAAATTAATTAATTAATTAATTGGCTAAAAATTGTAAGAAATGAACAAAAGTTTCTATTATCATTGAACAATAGACTTACATGCATACAAATTACACGTAAAAGTAAAGGTTTGCTTCAACTTGCGATAGTTTGCATTGCCTGTCTCTTGTATAGCAGCTCAGGATCATCTATGCAGATGTGTCAAAGTGCCGCCCTGCAATGATGTTTTCATGATCCGCCGAGCATTGGCTAAAGACTATGCAATTTGAGAATCAAAATGAAAATTTGTCATATTTAGGGTTAATGAGTTTTCCGTGATTCTTGCAATGATAATCAAATGATAATCAAAATCAAAATTGAGACCTGTGAAGTCCAATTAAACTGTTTGCACACTAGAAATGCATAATTGAAGATTTAGCTTTGCAAAACTAACAAAATTTCTTGCTGAAAAGTTCACCGTGCTCATCACTGGCCATGCCACAGTTATGCGGAAAAATTCAAAGTGAGAATGGCGCAAGTTGATATTTAATGACAAGTTTGTGTCTCATTCTCTCTGACCTCTATTATGTGCAGCATCGTGCATTTTCAATTAAGGGCTTGGACTCTTGCCTAAGAACTCTCTCTCTCCTTTCTATTCTACTCTGAAATCTGTCTCCTTTGGCAGAGGTTGGACTGGGAGCGCCCTGGATAAATTGCTTGATGAGGCCCTCAACCAATTTTTTGTAGTTTTCTGCCCTGACATTACCGAGGAAGTGAGCTTACACCTGACGAAATTATCTATTTTCTCCATTCCCACTTAGATTTGTTCGAGGTTCTGTGCGTGCTTCAGCAATGGAGGGATGGCCTTTTTCTGTCTTGAAAAAGTTTCTTCCCCACAAATATACCAAAGTTATTTCATCTATTAACACAGTGATGAGGCATGACAAAGTACACTCCTGCACTTCCTTAATACTAGTGACACTTGCAAAGTTATAGTAACTTAAATAATATCCAAATCCTTCAAAACTTTCTATTTTACCACTACGCTTGCATCATCTGTCATCGGCGATCATGAAGCCGTGATGTCATGACTCACCTGCATTAGGCCTACATCAGACAAATATGCGCTACTTCCTGGGGGCATGTCTATGGCAATACGACAGAATACGTTGCAACATGTAGTTGCAAATACAGCAGTGCTAAATGGATAACCTATGCACTTAATGCGTAATGAGATTGATACATAGCGACCTTTTTCTCTCGTAAACGAGAGCCAATCAACAAATGTCATTGTTATTTTCGCTTTCAGCACCTCAAAATTAGTTAAGATTTGCCATTTTCATGTAAAAGGCAAATCTTGTGTTGTCCAATGTTATTGAACGAACGACCTCATATTCTTATGGGTAGAACCTCTATTCTATGATTCTTACAATTTTTCCACTTAAACAATAAATTTTATCCAGCTTTCTTGAAGTCAATCAACTTTATTCATATCGTTTATATTATAATAAATAAGGGATACAATTAGCTGGTCACGTGTTCATTCTGTTTGTTTTGTGAAATACCGATTGCAATCGTCTGCAGGAGACATTGGACTGATTTGAGTCGTTCTCTTCGTACAACGACCATTTATCTAGATCAAATGGCTTCAGAGGATCATCCTTTGAATTGATCATAGTCATGGCTGTAGATCAGATGGCTTCTGAGGATTATCCTTTGAATGGATTATATTCCTAGCTGTAGATCAGATGGCTTCAGAAGATCATCCTTTGAATTGATCATAGTCATGGCTGTAGATCAGATGACTTCTGAGGATCATCCTTTGAATCGATCATAGTCATGGCTGTAGACCAGATGGCTTCAGAGGATCATCCTTTGAATATATCATAGTCATAGCTATTTATCAGATGGATTCTTAGAATCACCATTTGAATGGATCATAGTCCTAGCTTTAGATCAGATGGCTTCTGAGGATCACCCTTTGAATGGATCATAGTCATAGCTTTAGATCAGATGGCTTCTGAGGATCACCCTTTGAATGGATCATAGTCCTAATCCTTCCTGCAGTTACCATGTAATTGAGTGAATGAGGTAAACTTATAGGTCAGGTTTTGTCTTAGGAAAACGCTGATGGTGTCACTGCAATTTAGAATATTCCATGTGTCATGCATTGGTCATCATTCTTTTATAGGCCTACTGCATCGCACCTCCTCTTTCTATCCTCTCCTCAATCTCTAACTGCTCCATTTTTATCTCCTCTACCTCCTATAACTTCTTCTGTTCCTCCCATGCCCAATTTCCATCTGTTCTTCCTGTCTTTACTATTTAAAGTCAATAATATGCAGCATTTGTCGTAATCCAAGTTCAAAGAAGTGATTATTTAGCGCCTGCACATTTCATTACAACGCAACTGCATTTGGTGTGTTGGGAAATAAGGATCAGACGAAGAATAAGTGAATGTAAATTTGGAATTCTGCACAGAGTATCTGACTGTCTGCACATTGATTTAACCTTTAGTCTTCGAATCCTATTTCAGTTCCTTATGCAACATTCAATTATTTTTTTGTCTCTGCGTTCGAGTGGAAATATTGTGGAATGTCTTAGTCGATGATGTAATAGCAAGACTATTTATGTAGCGCCTTAACCGCTGAAACCGAAAGGACGTAGCTTTCTTTTCTGTTGATTCCTTTGTCGAGAAACAGTCGACACCGATTCGAGTTAATTCTGACGATGACAGATCTTTGATAATAATCCAATTCCTAATGATCATAGATTAACAACTGGCCACAGTCTGTCATGTGTTTCTGTCCGGGTCAACACAACTCCGCTAAACATCGCCATCGTTTCCATAGCAACAGTAGCAGCAGCAGCGTAGTCGTGAATTGGCTTCATATGAAGAGAGATTCGTCGATATGAACTCAGCCAATAGTGAAGCGAGACTCCGTTCCAACTCAACTCCTTCTGCCTCTTCTTCTCTCTCCTCTTCTTCTCTCATCAGTTGTCTGATGGTTTGTTGGCGATGGAGACGGATGATGGTGTCTTTCCGTGCGATGATGTCTCGCTGTGCGTCGTCTGGGTTCGATGGCTGAGAGGTAGTTGAACGACGTCTTCGTAAATTGAAAGCATCGCCTTGACCTTGGCTTGACCCTCCAGTGGTCAGCTGACAGGCGTTGACCCCGACTGTTGAAGCCAATCAACCATGACGCATTGACAACCGACTGGAACTCTACAAAGGCTCCATCTGGTGATAGTTGCTCTCGCAATAGACAGTTCCTGCTGCTGCCAGAATGCTGTCAACAGATGCAATAAGAATCGTTAATGTAGCGTTAGGAACAACAAGAGGTGGCCATTTGAACACCTGTGGCCATTCTTGAGACAAAAGTAGCAGCCGTTCCAGAGACAAAAGTAGCAGCCGTTCCAGAGACAAAAACAGCCATTCAAGAAAGAAGGAACTATTCCTTGAAGTGACTGTTATAAATCATTAGAAAAAGAATGTCATCATTGCTTAATAGAAGAACAGAATCGTAAACTATTAGTTAAACAAGACGACCTCTAATATACCACGATGCATCGCTTCTGTGAGTTATAAAATGCGCTATATGAAGTGTTCTTATACATACATCCATTCATACAGGCTAATATGCAATATAGGCTATGTGACAGAGTTTGTAATTCTTTGAATCGCATTCAACAGTGAAATTCCTATTGCGACCACCATCGCCATCAACACCCGCCCCAGCCGATCCTAGCCCATCCCGTCCACCGCCCCTCTGTAGACCCACCCTGGCGCTGGTCCTGTGGTGGATGAAAGAAGAGAATGGGAAGGGGTTGGAATGAACACCTGAGACAAGAAAACACCCTGGTCTAGAGTTGGTCTGCTGCTCTTAAGCCAGCTGCAGCGCTGTGTGTGAAGCGATGACCGGGGATTAACCGAAGACACGTCGCGTGAATGAAGTGCAAATGGAAATGTCGGATCCTGTGGTGAGGACAAACATTGCGAGAGATTAAGAAGAAGACTTAGAGGATCTAAGACAGAAAGATGCAGAGAGAGAGAGAGAGAGGGAGAGAGAGATAGATAGTTAGAGAGAGAGACTGAGAGAGACAAATAGACAGACAGACAGAGACTGAGAAAGACAGAGACAGAGAAAGAGGGAGAGACAGATAGACATACAGAACGACGCAGGACAAAGCATCGAAAAGAAGAATGAAGGAATTAGACGAAGGCGAGAAATGCTTTCTTCGAAGGTTAAGCAATATAATCAACAGCTTAGTTGAGACTAGACAACATATCTCATGCAACCTATCGACAACACACATCGAACAACTGCAACAGTAGAATGCCTATTTCACCTGCATGAATTGACAATCTATTGTCAATCGTCGACGCTCTGAACTTGCTGCGTCGCCACAGAATGTAGAGGCGCTAAATAATCTGCTTGAGCGATGATCAAGAAAGCAATGGGAGCAGTTGATAAGAGATTGAGTGGCAATCGTAATAGTCGTAAAGTCTACATTTAGTAAGCACCATTTAGGGAACGCTGCGTCTAGTTAGACGGGTTGTCCAGAGACGTCGGTTCGTTGAATCCGTTCAATGGATACAATGGATAGGATCTCGGTGACGTCATTTCACAGTTAGTTGAGAGATTCCAGTAAGAAGCGTCAATTATTAATATTGTGACAAGATTGTGTTGTTGGTAAAGTTAGGGTTAAACAGACATATTTACTTAGACATACCTAGGCTAACCCTAAGATTGTGTTGTTGTTGTGAGGGTTAGGGTTAAATACAGACATATTTACTAAGATATACCTAGGCTAACCCTAAGATTGTGTTGTTGTTAGGATTAGGGTTAAACAGACATATTTACTTAGACATACCGAGGCTAACTCTAAGATTGTGTTGTTGTTACGATTAGGGTAGGACAGACATATTTAAGTAGGCTAACCCTAAGATTGTGTTGTTAGGATTAGGGTTAGACAGACATATTTACTTAGACATACCTAGGCTAACCCTAAGATTGTGTTGTTGTTAGGGTAAAGGTTAGCCAGACATATTTACTTAGACATAATTAGGCTAACCCTAAGATTGTGTTGTTGTTAGGATTAGGGTTAGACAGACATATTTACTTAAGCTAACTCTAAGATTGTGTTGTTGTTAAGGTTAGGGTTAGACAGACATATTTACTTAGACATACCTACGCTAATCCTAGGATTGTGTTGTTATTAGGGTTAGGGTTCGACAGACATATTTACTTAGACATACCTAGGCTAACCCTAAGATTGTGACTTCTTAAGGTTACGGTTAGACAGACATATTTACTTAGACATACCTAGGCTAACTCTAAGATTGTGTTGTTGTTCGAATTAGGGTTAGACAGACATGTTTATTTTATACATTCTTAGGCTAACCCTAAATTGTGTTGTGATTACAATTAGGGTTAGACGGACATATTTACTAAGACATACTTAGGCTAACCCTAAGATTGTGTTGTTGTTAGGGTTAGTGTTAAACAGACATAATTACTTAGACATACCTAGGCTAACCCTAAGATTGCATTGTTCTTAAGGTTATGGTTAGACAGACATATTTACTTAGACATACCTAGGCTAACCCTAAGATTGTGTTGTTGTTAGGGTAAAGGTTAGCCAGACATATTTACTTAGACATACTTGAGCTAACCCTGAGATTGGGTTGTTGTTGTTAGGATTAGGGTTAGACAGACATATTTACTTAGACATACTTAGGCTAACCTTAAGATTGTGTTGTTGTTAAGGTTAGGGTTTGACAGACATATTTACTTAGACATACCTAGGCTAACCCTAAGATTCTGTTGTTTTTAGGGTAAAGGTTAGCCAGACATATTTACTTAGACATACTTGAGCTAACCCTGAGATTGTGTTGTTGTTGTTAAGGTTAGAGTTAGACAGACATTTTTACTTAGGCTAACAATAAGATTGTGTTGTTGTGCGTTAGGGTTAATGTTACACTGACATATTTACTTAGACATACCTACGCTAATCCTAGGATTGTATTGTTATTAGGGTTAGGGTTAGACCGACATATTTACTTAAACATACCTAGGCTAACCCTAAGATTGTGACTTCTTAAGGTTATGGTTAGACAGACATATTTACTTAGACATACCTAGGCTAACCCTAAGATTCTGTTGTTTTTTGGGTAAAGGTTAGCCAGACATATTTACTCAGACATACCTAGGCTAACTCTAAGATTGTGTTGTTGTTCGGATTAGGGTTAGACAGACATGTTTATTTTATACATTCTTATGCTAACCCTAAATTGTGTTGTGATTACAATTAGGGTTAGACAGACATGTTTACTTAGACATACTTAGGCTAACCCTAAGATTGTGTTGTTGTTAAGGTTAGTGTTAAACAGACATAATTACTTAGACATACCTAGGCTAACCCTAAGATTGTGTCTTTGGTGTGAGGGTTACTGTTAGACAGACATATTTCCTAAGATATACCTAGACTAACCCTAAGATTGTGTTGTTCTTAAGGTTAGGGTTAGACAGACATATTTCTTAGGCTAACCCCAAGATTGTGTTGTTAGGATTTATGTTAGACAGACATATTTACTTAGACATACTTAGGCTAACCCTAAGATTGTGTTGTTGGGGTTAGGGTTAGACAGACATATTTAATTAGACATACTTAGGCTAACCCTAAGATTCTGTTGTTTTTAGGGTAAAGGTTAGCCAGACATATATTCTTAGACATACCTAGGCAAACTCTAAGATTGTGTTGTTGTTACGATTAGGGTTAGACAGACATATTTACTTAGACATACTTAGGCTAACCCTAAGATTGTGTTGTTGTTAGGGTTAGTGTTAAACAGACATAATCACTTAGATATACCTAGACTAACCCTAAAAAAGTGTTGTTCTTAAGGTTATGGTTAGACAGACATATTTACTTAGACATACCTAGGCTAACCCTAAGATTGTGTTGGTGTTTAGGTTAGGGTTAGACAGACATATTCACTTAGACATACCTAGGCTAACCCTAAGATTCTGTTGTTGTTAGGATTAAGGTTAGACAGACATATTTACTTAGACATACTTAGGCTAACCCTAAGATTGTGTTGTTGTTAAGGTTAGGGTTAGACAGACATATTTACTTAGGCTAACAATAAGATTGTGTTGTTGTGTGTTAGGGTTAATGTTACACAGACATATTTACTTAGACATACCTACGCTAATCCTAGGATTGTGTTGTTGTTCGGATTAGGGTTAGAGAGACATGTTTATTTTATACATTCTTAGGCTAACCCTAAATTGTGTTGTGATTACAATTAGGGTTAGACAGACATATTTACTGAGACATACTTAGGCTAACCCTAAGATTGTGTTGTTGTTGGGGTTAAAGTTAGACGCACATATTTACTTAGACATACCTAGGCTAACCCTAAGATTGTGTTGTTGTTAGGATTAGGGTTAGACAGACATTTTATTTTAGACATTCTTAGGCTAACCCTAGATTGTGTTGTTGTTAAGGTTAGTGTTAAGCAGACATAATTACTTAGACATACCTAGGCTAACCCTAATATTGTGTTGTTGTTGTGAGGGTTACTGTTAGACAGACATTTTTACTAAGATATACCTAGGCTAACCCTAAGATTGTGTTGTTGTTTGGATTAGGGTTAGACAGACATATTTACTTAGACATACCTAGACTAACCCTAAGATTGTGTTGTTGTTTGGATTAGGGTTAGACAGACATATTTACTTTGACATACCTAGGCTAACCCTAAGATTGTGTTGTTCTTAAGGTTAGGGTTAGACAGACATATTTTCACTTAGACATACCTAAGCTAACCCTAAGATTGTGTTGTTGTTAGGGTTGGGGTTAGACAGCCACATTTACTTAGACATACCTACGCTAACCCTAAGATTGTGTTGTTGTTTGGATTAGGGTTGGACAGACACATTTACTTAGACATACTTAGGCTAACCTAAGATTGTGTTGGTGTTGTTGTTGCTAGTGTTCGGGTTACGGTTAGACAGTCACATTTACTTAGACATACCTAGGCTAACCCTAAAGATTGTGTTGTTGTTGTGATAGGGTTAGACAGACATATTTACTTAGACATACTTAGGCTAACCTAAGATTGTGTTGTTGTTGTTGCTGAGGTTAGGGTTGGGGTTAGACAGACACATTTACTAAGACATACCTAGGCTAACCCTGAGATTGTGTTGTTGTCAGTCGAGTGAGAGATTCAATGGAGGAGGATCGCAATGCAGAGCAGCAACTGAACAGTTAATAATAGATTGGTGTTTTTAGGTATGATGGGGTTAGGGTGAGGGTGAGGGTGAGGCTGGCCAGGGAGGGTTAGGCGATAAAGAGAAATCCCGGATGACCAGTGGAGCAACGGTCAGAGGAGGCTGGCCAGAGAGATTTTACCTGAGGAAGCCTGGGCCAGAGGAGGCTGGTCGGAGGAGGCTGGTTTGGGTGATGCGATCGATGCTTCTTTTTTGTGTTTAAGTATAATTATAATGATCGTATTGCTTTATGGAGAGCAAGGTCTTTTTAAAAAGTTGGGAGACATGAGACGACGAGTCCGCCTTAGACGATGAAAGAGATGGACGTAGAAGACGAAAGACTAGAAACAATTTCTAAGCATAGAGAAACAAGGATCAAGCTTTTAGCAGCAAGAAGGAAGAAAAGAGAAGCTAAAAGAACGAGCAGCGATGACCTCATTGACCTTACTGGGTGAACTGTGGCCTTAACCCTAAGCTCACGTCTCAGTAATCGTTTATTAGCTAACCATTCTAAGATAGCCAGCTGAGCTGCCTCCCTCGCTTGGGCGGTCGAGAGTCAACGATGTGGAGGAAGGGAAGGATGAGGAGGAAGAGGAGGAGGAGGAGATGGGGGGTCGTTCACGGACCACAGGGAGGGGTTACCACAGGGAGGGGGTCGTTCACGGACCACAGGGCCCAACCACCGCTCAACAGGTCTTTGGCATTCGCAGTATGCGCTATACGGCGCATTCCTTACACTATAAAGGAGAAGAAGAAGACGACGACGATGCCACGCCCCTAGAGCGATGTTATGAGTTTGAGAAGTGGGTCACTGTCTGGAATGTCATGTGCTCAGCAGAGCCAACGACATTCATTTGATGTATACGAGGATCAACCCAGCAACAACGGTTAGGATCAAAAGCACACAGCTACGATTCTGGCTCTAGACAGACACGCAGAGAAAGAAAGACAGACAAACGAAGACAGACATACAGACAGGTTACCTTGACGATTAGCTTTCCCGTTTGACTGAAGCAGAGAAAAGTTCGGCTGAGAAGACTTTGTAACCGCAGATGACTATCAAAGGACTCACTGACCACTCGAAACTGACCTACGGAAACAAACAGACGGACAAAGACACATAACGACAGAAGCAATGACACGGGCACAGGCACAATAACATAAACAGATCTATAAACAAACTGCGATCATCAATTTATATAGCGCTGACGGTGTCTGAGACACGAAACACTAACCGATGGCGCAATTGATTTCCAAACCAACAAATCACGCGAACCCTTAATAGCAGTAAGAAACGAATTCATGTCTCATTCAATGTTTAGCCAAGGATTAGCAAAAACTGTGTAATGGAAATGGAGCGAATGGGAAAATCGAAAGAGAGCAATTGACGTAGTGACCGGAAAAATGCTTGTTCATGAAGCGCGTTTGTTGGCGCTAGTGGTTGATAGACGAATAAACTTCCTCCATCAGGCTGTAGTTCTAAGCCGACATCATTGTGTCTTTCGATTTATCCAATTATCTTTGGAACGGGGCAGACGAAACCTTTTTTCCATCTTCAATGGTAGGCTATACAACCCTCGGCAAATGTTGCTTCCATTACTATAGCCACCCTCCCTCCAAAATAACGTTCCCTTTCACCCAAGGAACATGATATACCTAATTAATAATTATGCATATCATATTGTATTGTAGTTACATATTTCTACAGCGCCTTTCAAAGTATTGCCTTATCAGAGGCGCTCTAAGTGCGATATAATAATATTATGTATGTTCTCCGGTGTGTGTTTGTGTGTGTGTTTCTGTGCGTGCGTGTGTGTGTGTGTTTGTGTGTGTGTTTTTGTGCGTGCGTGTGTGTGTGTTTGTGTATGTGTGTGTGAGAGTGTGTGTGCATGTATGTGTGTGTGTTTGTGTTTGTGCGTGTGTGTGTGTATGTATGTGTTTGTGTATGTGTGAGAGAGAAAGAAAGAGAGTGTGTGTGTGCGTGCGTGTGCGTGGGCTTGTGTGTGTAAGGGTCGAGCAAACAGAAGCAATGCAGATACGTTCTATGTATATAAAGGAGGTGTTGGCGAGTGATTCACTGTTTACACAGGCGACGGATGATGATCGTTGTTTCGCATCAGATGACAGTCTCTCTCCGGATGTCGTCCAGTCTTTCGATGGTGGAAGTGGCTCAACGTTTGGCGGTGTTGAGGTTTATGACGATGGGTTGGTGGTTATGGTTTTAGCGGTGGTGGTGATTATAGATGTGATGGCAGAGGTGGTGGTGGTAATAGCAATGGTGTGATGCTTGAGGTGGTGGTGTTGAGTGTACTTACCGTATGGATCAGTTGAACCAATGGCTGTTGAGTCGACGTGTGAGCTGGTCATTCGAACGTGACCTTCGGAGCACCTGCTGAGCAGACTGTAATATCGGATGATTCTTTCTCGTTTGCCCTCAGATGCAATTGATGATGATAATGACGATGACGAGGCAGAGGAGGAGGAGAACGATGGACCAGCACCTGCTGCTGGTGGTGGTGCGTGAGGTGCGCGTGGTCTCATCCCCACTGGGTCCGGTTGTCTGCGATGCACTTGTGAAGTGGGCGACAGTGTTAGAGATGTCGTTACCTGAGTTTAGACAAACATCACGGTTTTACAAACCAAAGACATTGGGCACAGAAGCAGTAAGTGTTTCTTATGCATATAGATTGGCAGGTGGACAGTGAGAGAGACAGAGAGACAAATAGAGAGTGAGACAGGCAGGCAGGCAGTCTACCACTACTTTCCGTTGTGCCTTAGCATTTGTTTTCAGACGCTTCTTTTCGGCCGATCTTTGCCAGCATTTGAAGATGACGGATCTGATGATTATGATGATTATGATGATTGTAATGATTATGATGATCACGATGATTATGATGATTATGGTGATGCTGCTGATGGTGGTGGTGGTCGTGGTGGCACCGGCGACGACGATAATGATGATTGATCTCACCGAAAGAACTTGAGCGAGGACTGTAACAACGATGACGATTGACCTGAAGAAAAGAAAAGACGAAGAATTATCAATAGATAAAACAATTGATCAAAAGATGAAAAAGAATCGATTAGCAGTCTATGCAAGTGAGAGACAGACAGTGACAGAGACAGAGACGAAGACAGAGACAGAGATGGAGACAGAGACGAAGACAGAAATAGAGACAGAGACAGAGATGTCGTTACCTGAGTTTAGACAAACATCACGGTTTTACAAACCAAAGACATTGGGCACAGAAGCAGTAAGTGTTTCTTATGCATATAGATTGGCAGGTGGACAGTGAGAGAGACAGAGAGACGAAGACAGAGATAGAGACAGAGACGAAGACAGAGACAGAGACGAAGACAGAGACAGAAACGAAGACAGAGATAGAGACAGAGACGAAGACAGAGACGAAGACAGAGACAGAAACGAAGACAGAGATAGAGACAGAGACGAAGACAGAGACAGACAGAGGGGTATAGAAGGACTTACCAGGTGACTGTTGCTGAGATGGACAGCGTCGAATGGAGCGAAATAGGAGTAGAGAAATATTTCCGATGCGTTATTTTCGACGACCTACAACGACATCCCATGCCCCTCTGCCACCAATTGCAGTCTCTCCAATTCCCTCTCTTCCTCTCTCCTCCTCCTCCTCCTATCCGTTGACGCTGCTACGTTGCGTCGCCCATAGATGGCGCCAGAGTAGAAGCTGCACAGAGGACGATTTAAAAGAAGCAGCAACGATAGACTACGACGACAGACACGACGACGAAGACTGAGTCGTCGTCTAGTTTATCTGTCTTGAAAGGACGATGGATGAGAATTAGAGACGACGACGACAACGACGACGACCATCATCTCAACAGCTGCTACTATGATGCTCACTTAGGAGCCACATCGATGTTTAATCCACCAAAACAGAAGAAGAAGAAGAAGAAGAAGAAGAGCGCTGGCCATGCGCTTTTAGCAGAGTTAACAGACGTCATGACGAGTACAACAGCCCTCCGTCTCTCTCTCTGTCTCTGTCTCTGTCTCTGTCTCTGTTTCTCTGTCTGTCTCTGTCTCTGTGTCTCAGCGTAACCCTACTAGGCCTTCGAAAGAGTTGCTCTCTGCAGCTGATGCTCCACCATGCACTCAACCATTGGCTCCTATATAAGATTCGCTTCGGTCGGTCACCTCCTGCGTCTATTAAACGAGTTCAACGGACCGAAACAACGACAGACGACAACAGTGCAACACTCGACGCCCCTCCACACCTGACTGTGCTTTATATCGATAGACGACCGCTACACGCACGCACGCACACACCTCTGAACTACGACGCCGACGACGGCGCTTATTAATAGCACGCGTGTATATATTCGTATGTATGACTCTATTCATGTTTGCATTCATGTTTGTATGCATTAGAAAGCATTGAATGCATTTGCATTGTGTGCAATGTCTCTATCTGGCTCTATAAGTCTCTCTCTGTCTACCTAAGTCTCTGTGTGTCTGTCCGTTCCTGTATTGTTCTGTTTCTCTTCTAAGTCGATGTTCTATTCAGTGGTTAGCGTCGAAGAAGAACTGACAATCGAACAGCTGCAGACTTAGTCTTAGTCTCTCTAAGTCAACAAGATGCACCTAAGAAGAAGAAGGAGGAGGAGGAGGAGGAGGAGGAGGAGGAGGAGGAGGAGGCGTGCGGGAGGGGAGGGGGAGGGGAGGGGAGAGGAGGGGAAAGGGGAGGGGAGGATGAAGAGGATGAGGAGGGAAGGGGAGGAGAGGGAGAGGGGAGGGGAAAAAATTTATAGTTGGCGAATGTGCTGGTGGAAGCTTTCTGTAGGATCAAAGCATTATAAAATTGGTTTTCTCTAGGTTAAGGGTTAATCTATTGGCACCAAACCATAAATAACAATAATAGTGAACCATGAACCACTAGGACAGACACCCAGTAGGGGGTTGACGAATCCCGTGGTCATCGTGTTCCTGCTCTCCACGAACAAAACCCTGTTAGGGAACCCGCGCAACGCCGAGTTCCCCAACTAGTAAATATTAATCTCAACGATAATTAATAATAATAATAATAATAATAATAATGATAATAATAAAAAATAATATTAACAACAAAAAACTCTATCACCGCTTCAAATCGGCGTGGAAGTATTGGGAGGAGCCGAGGCTGCCGTCCACGCAACTAGACGATACTTGCAATCTATGCCTGAAAATCATATCATAGTCAAACTGGACTTCTCAAATGCCTTCAATGCTCTGAGACTCAATGTTAGAAGCAATTGCAGAAAAGGTTAAAAAAATATATAGGTACGTGTTTGACAGCTATGCATACGCCCCACAGCTACAGACCAGAAAGAATACGATTCTTTCCAAGGAAGGCACTCAATAAGGCGATCCTTTGGGACCACTGGAGTTTTTCCTGGGAACAATCCAATTCTTGAGAGTCTGACAACTCCCTTAAATATTGGCTTCATGGACGATCTTACTCTTGAACGATCGATTGATAAAGTTGAATGCGACACCAGTCTGATAGAGAAACTGTCGCCCATCTATGGTCTAAAGCTGAATCGGGTGAAGTGGGAAGCATCTAGTATGAGTTTAGATGAAGCCAACAGAAATCAGTTTCACTGAGTTCGAAAATGTCGCCATCGAGGATCTGATGTTGCTAGGAGCGCCGCGTTTGCCAGAAAGGACTGTTGAAAAGTCCATTCAGAAGAAGATTACAGATCTGAAGAAAGTTATCACAAGGCTTGAGATGCTACACCCACACAACTCATTCACCCTGTTAAGGACCAGCTTAAGCATTCCAAAGCTGCTATACACATTGAGAACGTCAGCCTGCTTCTTATGCGAATGACTCCTATGTGACTTCGACGAAATCTGGAGAACAGGACTGTGCAGCCTTCTTAAAATACACATCAACGATGATCAGTGGATCCTGGTCTCCCTACCCGTTGGAAACGGTGGTCTGGGCATTCGTAGTGCCGATATGCTGGCAACTTCCGCCTTTTTCGCAGCAGCCGCTGGCACACGAAGCTTTCAGGACCGACTGCTTCACGATGTCGATGTATCAGTCACAGATCCACTGGTAGTAGAGGCTTCTTGTTCGTGACTGTCAAAGAGCCGATGGCCTTGACCCCATCAGATGGAATAAGACCAGACGGACTCACTCATATACCATGGCGGGCGGAGCGGTGTTTGATATGGGATGCGATAGTGTCAGATACAATGGCAATGTCGTATCTGCCAGAAACATCACAAAGAGCGGGCGCAGCAGCTGAGAGGGCGGCGGACCTCAAAACTCAGAAATGCGCCGAGCTAGCCACCAGGTACGTCTTCACACCGGTGGCATTCGAAATCTTTGACCCCATCAATTCCGAAGGCCAAAGCTTCCTTTCTGAACAGGGACACAAACTGAGTGCCGTCACTGGGGAGCAGAGGGAGACGACTTTCCTCTGCCAGCGCATCTCGATGACTACTCAACGCTACAACGCAGTTGCTTTCAAGAGAACTTTCGCTGCTCAAGAATCCAACGAGCAGGGCTACTGCGGACGACATCCCCATTAATTTATAATAATAATAGTAATAATAATAATAATAATTATAATAAAAAATGGTTTTAAATTAATAATAAATGGTTTTATAATAATAATAATAATAATAATAATAACAATGCTAAGAATAATAATAAATATAATAATAATAATAGTAATAATAAAAATAATAATGATATATATATAATAATAATTATATAAATATAATATACGTGAAACATATATAATAATAATGATGATAATAATAATATAAATATTAATAATAATAATAACAATAATAATAATAATAATAGTAATAATAAAAATAAACATAATAATAATAATGATGATAATAATAATAATAATAATAAATGGTTTTATAATAATGATGATAATGATGATGACGACGACGACGATGATATAATAATGACGATATGATAATAATGATATGATAATAATGATAATAATAATAAAAATAATTATAATAATATAAATAATAATTATAATAATATAAATAATAATAATATTATTAGGCATTCTGGTGGCGAGGTCTGCCTCGCCTTTCTGTCTGAGACTGGACGCCGACTTTCGACAACTACCGGTGACACCCGAGAGACAAACTTCCTTTTCCAGAACTTGTCGGCATTGATCCAACGTTTCAATGCGGTGGCTTTTCAGGGCACTATGTCAAGATTACAATCCACTGACAAGCGGCGACCCAGATAGCCTGATGACAGATCCGTTGGCAATGCCAATGATGAATAACACTATATGTGACATAATAATAATAATAATAATAATAATAATAATAATAATAACAATAATAATAATAATAATAATAGTAATAATAAAAATAAAAAAAATAATAATAATGATGATAATAACAATAATAAATGGTTTTATAATAATAATGATGATGATGATGACGACGACGACGACGATGATGATATAATAATGACGAAACGATATTGATGATATGAGAATAATGATATGATAATATTGATAATGATAATAATAATTATAATAATAATAATTATAATAATAATAATTATAATAATATAAATAATAATTATTATTATATAAATAATAATTAAAAAAATAATAATTAAAATAATAATAATAATAATAACAATAATAATAATAATAATAATAATAATAATAATAATAATGGTGATAATAAAAATAATAATGATAATAATAATAATAAATGGTTTTATAATAATAATGATGATGATGATGTTGATAACGACGACGCCAATGATGATGATGATATAATAATGACGATATGATAATGATGATATGATAATGATGTTATGATAATAATGATATGATAATAATGATATGATAACAATGATATGATAATAATGATATGATAATAATGATAAAAATACTACTACTAATAATAATAATTACAATAGTATAAATAATAATTATAATAATATAAATAATAATTATAATAATTTCATTAACTTGATGCTGCTAGGCGAATGCCCACTGAAGACACGAGAAATCATATTTGGAGGGACTCTGATCGCCTTATCCAAAAACACCGGCGGACTTAGACCAATAGTCATCGGTTTTGTGTGGCGAAGGCTGGCGGCAAAATGCGCCAACGAATATGCTGTGAACAGGCTGGGACATTTTTTCACCCCACACCAAGTAGGCATTGCCACTCCAGGAGGAGGGGAGGCTGCTGTCCACGTAGCAAGAAGCTTCGTCTCCAGAATGCAAGACGAACAAGTCTTCGTGAAATTAGACTTGCCAATGCATTTAATTCAATGAGGAGAGATGTTATGCTGAGGACGGTCCATGACACCATATCAGAGCTCTATGCTTTCGTCCATCAGGCTTACTCAACAGAATCAACGTTACAGTTTGGTAGATTCGTGGTGAGATCTAAAATGGGACCGCAGCAGGGAGACCCGCTAGGGTCCTTGCTGTTCTGCCTACCGCTACAGACGACCTTGCGGACGCTGCAGTTCCAGTTCAAACTGGAATATCTGGACGACCTCTCCTTGGGTGGGAGCGTGGGCGAGGTTCGCCAGGACCTTCTAAAGATCGCAGAGCTGGAGTCCTCACTCGGAATTTTTATTAACAGACAAAAATGCGAATACTATTCAAATACAGAGATGAATGAAATTGAATTCAAGGACTTCAGAGAACGGAAACTGGACGAATTGACTCTACTCGGCGCCCCGCTCTTCAAAGGGAAGGCCCTGGACGAGGCTCTTCGAGAGCACAGTGAGACCTTGGACAGAGTATTGAACGATCTGGCGGATATCCAGGCCCAAGCTGCACTTTTGCTTCTCATATCGTGCTTTGGAGCGCCAAAAATGACATACATGATGCGAACATCTCTGTGTTGGAATCACTCGTTACTTGACAGAATGGACCATCAAATGAGGACGGGGCTGGAGAATATCCTCAACAATGAGCTGAGTGACATGCAATGGCTGCAAGCGTCGCTCCCTATCAGAGATGGAGGACTCGGGACCAGCCGAGTATCGATGCTGCATCATCAGCCTATTTGGCTTCAGCTGCGTCGACCGCCGGACTCTTGGATGCCATCCTGGTCGCGGAGAATTGGAGCGATGATTACCGTGAAGAAATGATGGATGCTCGAAAAGACTCACTTCCAGCAGTGATGGAACCAGTCCCGACACAGCAGAGGAACTGGGATAGGCCTCTCATAGACAGCGACAAGATGAAGATCTGGACAGCAAGCAACGACCCTCTCAACCAGGCTAGGCTCATAGCGCTGTCGGCTCCACGCGCAGGGGACTGGCTTGGGGCCATGCCCCTGGCCGCATGCACCCTGGGATTGACCAACGAGGCAGTGAGGGTGGCTGCAGGATTCCGCTTCGAACTAACGCTCTGTGCACCACATCGGTGCCAGTGCGGAGAGATTGCAGACCAGGGGGGACATCATGGACTGGTCTGCAGAAGATCCATGGGAAGGGCAGTGCGACACTCTGCTATAAACAATATTATCTGGAGAGCTCTCTCTCTCTCAGGCAGATATTCCAAGTTCAAAGGAACCTTTGGGCCTGAGTCGTACAGATGGCGAAAGGCCTGACGGAGCCACGTTGGTCCCATGGAATAGAGGAAGATTCGTAGCATGGGACGCAACAGCCATCCACACGTGCGCTGTCGTATTTGCATTGACGTCTACAGTAACGGGTGGAGCAGCGGAGCAAGCCGCTGAACGCAAGCGAGCCAAATACTCATCACTCACCGCCACACACGAGTTCATTCCGGTGGCCATTGAATCTCTTGGCCCCAGCAGCCAAACAGGACTTGAGTTTTTGCAGGATGTGGGCCGATGAATGACGCAAGCAACGGGCGATCCCCGAGAGCCAATCTATCTTTTTCAGCGCATATCAATTTGCACACAACGCTTTAACGCCATGGCATTTAGGGGGTCCTTTGAGCAGCACGTTGGGGACGAGAACCATTAACGCAGTTTTTAGCTTTAGTTTTATCAAGCTTGAGGGATCATTTCTACCTCGGGCAAATAAAATTATAAAAATAATAATAATAATAATAAAAATAATAATAATATTAGTAATAATAAAAATAATAATAACGATAATAATAATAATGAATGGCTTTATAATAATAATTATGATGATGATGACGATAACGATGATATAATAATGATGATATGATAATAATGATATGATAATAATGAAAATAATAATGATAATGATAACTATAATATAAATAATAATTACAATAATATAAATAATAATAATAATAATAGTAATAGTAGTAGTAATAATAATAATAATAATAATAACAATAATAACAATAACAGTAACAATAATAATAATAATGAAAAAACCTATATCCATGGGAACTGACATGCATAGAAACCTATATTCTTGGTAACCTTAATCAATGATGCCCATCAACAACCGTATGATGAATCAAGTAACAGAATCAACAAAGCAGAACTGAATTTTATGCAGCTATTGGTAATTTTTCTGGCACCCAGTCAAGTATCTGACTAGTTACCATCTGTATTACAATAATTAGTATGTCATGTAGAACATTTTAGGCCTAATGCACCCTCAATGACACTAACAAATAGGCAAAGACGACTCTGTCTCTGTAGGCAAAGAAGACTCTGTCTGTCTGTGTCTGTCTCTTTCTCTCTGTCTGTGTCTCTCTCTATCTGTCTGTCTGTCTGTCTCTGTTTCTGTCTCTCTCTGTCTGTCTGTCTCTTCCTCTATCTTCCTATCTCTCTCTCTCTCTCTCTCTCTGTGCCTCTCACTGGCACTTTCAGAGATTGAACCGTGGCAGAGTTTTTAATTCATTTTATAGGCTTTATATGCATTTTGATTAGCTAGGCCTTGTACCGCGAAACTGAAAGTTCTACAACATCATTATACATATAATTTATAGGCCTATTCGACTGCAATCTATTTATAAACAGTAATCACCCCTTCTACTCATAGATATCTATGGCTGTTGTCCTACTTGACTGCATCAAAATATCTGTGCTCGACTGCAATCAATAACCTCTTCCTCCTCCTCCTCCTCCTCTCGTCGTAGGGTTAACCTTTCCATATCCATCTGTCATCATCCAGTCATGCATCAACTGTTACGGTCTTCCTCTTGTTCGACTCTCTTTAATTCTTCTCTCTACGCTGCAGGTATTGCAAATGTACTGTCGAAATTTGGTGTAGATATCTCAAGTAGGGACAAAGTTATTAAAGTTATTCCAGTTGACCAACGAGAAATCATTGAAACTAAATGTCAATTTTATTACAAAAGTCTCAAATTCCGAGAGAGGTTAAGCAGCTATTACCTGCTAAGGAATTAGATATTGCAATATAGTAATGGATAAAAGTAACATCCAAATAATAAAACACAGAAATAAAATGACAGTTTATTCCAGTCACACTATGTATTCAGCGTCAACTGGCAAAGTCACGGGTCTTCCACCACCACGACCTAGAGTTTTACATGTTCCAGCAGTAGGTGATTGTGAATCATCATTGGATTACGAGCTTCCTCTTTGTTTTGGCTCCTCTGTTGAAACAAGGTCCAATCCTTCAGTCTACCCACTGCCACTGTTTACAGGTCACCTGCTATCATGTCCTCCAGTTTGGTTGGTGCGAAGACAATTTGTGGTTCCGCATCGTCGGAAGACAATGAACAAGCTTCATTTTAACGATGCTGTGTGATAAAAAGGATCATTGTCGTCGCCCTCCTCCTTTATCCAGACTTTAGACTGGCACTGCCAGAGTAATGGTAGTGGTAGAGTCAAAAACGATTTGCTGCGTCTTTATTCAGTATTCTTTATCGACTCTGTTTTTGTCCATGGCGGCTTCTTCCTCTATGTGTAGCAACAGGCAATCAAACTCTTCCATGGATCTACAACAATAAGACCTATCTTATAGTATACAGTCTCAAATACTAAAAGACATTTAAGAGGAATAATTTGCACAGGAATTAAATATCACAATATTAAATTTTAGATCTAAATTATAGATAAATAGCAAAGAGCATTTCCTTAAACTAATCTGAGAGGCAGTAATTGGTGTGAAGTGTCTGTGACTTCATATCTTAGCCTCAGCATATGAGAGCGAGTGACAAATTCTCTCCCTCGCAGTATTATCCGTCCACCGACAGTGTACGAGCAATGTACTCATCACAGCTGAGTTGGTAAAATGGCACAGGTGGAACAGAAATCTGGATGCAAATCTCTTCACTAGAGAAGATTTGAATCTCTAATCTCTCTCTTAACAATCCAGCACACATCCCACAACACAATCGAGCACACCCACACATAAACAATATTTTATAAACGAATTAGCCGCTTAGTCCAGCAGGAGAACTGTCTTTATATTTCGGACAAAACGTGTGACTATTCAGCCAGTCACCGTTATGTTAAGTGCAAATTGTAATCTCAAATGTAAACAAAGCCCCATGTGCTCCTCATACCAGAACACCACTGGAGCATTTAAGATTTATGAAAAAATTTTTTTGCTTTTCTCAGAAAAATCATAGAAACATATGCAGTTCAAGTCAAACCTTTATCATGATCCTCGATAATGGAACTATGGTAGATCAACGTGTTGTTTTGGCAAGTCCAACACAAATCAGTCATTGGCTTGCACGTCGTGATGAATGGAACGAGTTGAAGCCAGTACTGCCAGTACGAAGATCGAAAATCCAGCGACTTGTTTTCCATGTTGTTCCATGCACGTTTGGTATAGGCCGTACACTTTGGTCTTGGTGTGGCTCGATGGCAGCAACTTGATATCATCCCGCTTAAATCCAGGAACCCTTGCAGAAAGCATCATCGCATGCTCGCTGGCATAATTTGTCAGGAAGCGAATGATATCTTCAATTTCGCTAAACTGAAAGCAGTGGGTGTTGTTCTTACGTCCACCGCTTTGTTTTTCGTTTGGTGTTAAACCTACTGTTTTATACCACTTGAGAATCCCCGTCAGTCTGTCCTGGGTAATCCCGTGAATGAACTTAAAGGTTGTACGGCAGATCTGACAGCTTTCCAAATAATATAATGTTCGCTGGTGTTGACGCACCGCTTGGCTGGATTTCCTGCTGCGACAAGTCTCATCGGACATGTTTATTGTGCAAGAAATTTTGCCGAGTAGCACCAACATTTGATCCCGTGGGACAAGTGCAGCCATTTCCATTCTACGCCTGACCATGTTCTCTGGAGCATACTGGCTACTGCATGGGAGTTCATTATTAAGTTTACATTGACATCTACAAATAAACAACCCATATAAAAATATATTTTTCTATTTATCAAATTCATTTCAGTTTGCTTTTATAAAAGCGATGCAACAAAAAAACAAAGCCAATACTAAAAGCCCTGCATTCAAAACAAACAGCAATTTACAAGATTTATCAACCGGTAAACTGCAATTATTGATTATCGAGAAGAATCCTGATAAAAAGTAAATTGCAATTGAAATACTAATTATTATTTCCTATCATTAACTTAATCAATTAATGATAAACTTGTACATTGCACAATAAGGATTGTAAAAGATGAAGTAGTGCAAGAGAGGAAATGACACAACTTTTGCATTTATACTTAAATACTTAAAGACAAGCTCAATAATACAGGTTGTAAACCTAACCGTTATGCCTAATGTCTTATAAAAACGAGCACAGTGAGAAGAGGGTCTAAACCTAGTAGTTTTGCCTGAATATTTATAAAGACAAGCTCAACTAGAACAGGCTAATCTTTACAGTTATGCCTGAAACTTATAATAATAATTAGCTCAATTAGAGCTGAGTTTAAACTGATTTTCGTATAGGAGTCGCAGTGAATCAGAAACAGTACGTGAATGTATATAAACAAGGATCCTGTGGTGCACAGTATTTAAAAAATAATCGGGGCTTACCTGAATTCAACCGCTTTCTGATATTCAACGGCATTGTCATCAGTTACGAACTCATTAGAAATCCGAAACATTCATTTCATTTTCTTCTTGGTCATCTGAATCGTTGTTGGCATCAGATTCTGTCCCAAAATCATCACCACTGAAAACCTCGCTTTCATCGCGATCGTCATCGCAACAATTCGTGCACTTTTGCTCGATCCGACCCTTTAGCATTAATCAAATTCGCGATAATCTCTTCCATTTTCGAGAATTAAGTATTTCAAAATCAACAAACTAGAATGCATTCCATGTGTGCGTGACATTTAAAGAGACCGGGTCATACCGAGTGCCATGCGCATAGCTGACCTTAAAACCATCAGCCAACCGTTCAATCAGTTCAAGATTGTATCACGTGATCAAATCACGCGCTTCGGTTGCTAACATTAATCGTCTATTGTTTACATAAGTCGACCTCTTTTTGGGCAATCTGTGTGCGTAATAAATAGGCTAAGGTCATATGTTATTAATAGAACAGGAAAAGGAGATATTCTGTTTCAAAACAAGACCATGAAGGCGGGAAATTAGGAAATAACCTAATTAAATATGACAACAAAGATAGCGAAATTTGAACCGAAATTATGATTTTCCGTCTCGTAACATTATAGGGCTGTTGGTAAAAATCTTTTTTGAAGCCTTTTTGAAAGTCCAAACAAAAGGTTTATATATTATTTGTATTAAATATATATTTTTGTAATCGTTTCTGCATTAATATCAATTACGACCGGTTTGAGGTTTCACGTCATTTTTGGTCATTTTGAGCCTGATTGTAACCAGCGACAAGCGGCTGATTTCGAAAAAATTCCTCCTCCAAATAATATGTATCTTTAGCGTATGATGGGTGTTTGTTTGCCAGAGGTTTTAAGAATGAGTCTATGTAATCACTAATCCTACGCGATTCTGTGCCACAATCATCTACTATGGGACGTCCTTCCGGCGTGTCCATTTGTTCATTGGTTTATGTATTTTTGGAAGAAGGTAGAATTTTCTGTCGTTGTCTGTACTTTTAGCGCTAAGATAGTCATACTGCCTAGTGTTAATATAGTCCTTTTCAAGGAGATTGTCTAGGATGTCATTGATTTTCTGTATGGTTTGCTCTTTAAGAGGCACTTTTATAGGGTTATAGTACTTAGCATTTCTTAGTTGTCTTTCTACTTCTGTAAGGTAAGAATTTTTGTTTAGTACACAACCCATGCCGCCCTTATCTGCAGGTTTTATTAGTATGTCTTCATTGTTACGTAGCTTAGTTATGCATTGTTTTTGTGTGCAAGTTATGTTTTCCTGTTTATTTTAAAAATAATATGCATTATTTTTTATTGGGTATTCGTGCAAATAATTTCGGTAGTTTCCTGTATCTGGGTGATTAGTTTTTCAGCTGCTAATGACAAATCTTCGTCCTCAGGTGCCCAGATGCTCGGGTCCGTAAATTGTTTGTCAATTTTATTATGAGTCTGGTTGTCATCGCCAAAGTAATCTCTTAGTTTAATCAGTCTAATTAGCCTGTGTTGTGCTTTTTCTACTCGTGCATTGAAAAATATGCATTTTATTTACTGTGGGTATGAATGAGAGCCCCAGGTCCAGTAAGTTAGTTTCCACTGTATTAAGTGCATATTTCGACAGGTTAAGTGTGTAGTTTGTACGTGCAAGTGTTGGTTTAGGGTTAGGGTTAGGGTTAGTGTTAGGGTTAGTGTAGCCAGTAGTGTCAGAGTTAGGGTTAGTATTAGGGTTAGTGTAGTCAATAGGGTTTTGTATTAGTGCCCTAGATTTTGATGTATTATTGAATGCGTCTTTATGTTGAGTTGAGTGTATTAGTTTTGTGTGTGTTGTGTTATGTTTTGTAGGATGCGGAGTTGTGTATCCCTGGTGTAGTGTATTTGATCAGGATGTGTGAAGATGTCATGACTAGCCAAAGGTTTAACGAAGCTGAGAGGGTAAGTCTTACGTAACTTAGTGTTGATGCGAGTAAGATTATCAGTCCAAGGCTGTGGGAAGGTTGGATTGATGGATACACCCGCCACGGTAAGAGGTTCCACAGACTTAATAGAGCAAGCCTCCAAGAATAGATTCATTGCAGGTAGTGTACGAGTAGCAAAGTCGTCGCTCTTGTGGTTGATGCCCATGGCTATGACAAGTCGTTGGATTTGGCCGGTAGGCAGTCCCTTAACAAGATCAAGTGTGTTAGTAAAGTTAGCTCCTGAGAAAGGTTCCACCTGAAAGCCAGAAGGGATATCAGTACTGACCAAATGCTTAAAGTTAGAGTCAGCAATGATAAGGCATTGTTTGTTTGGTTTTAGATGGACCGACCAAGAAGTTTGTCATGCGGACTGTGTTTGTGAAGATAGCCAATGGTTGTGTTAGGATCAGTAGTTAAAGCGGGAGGAGGAGGAGGAAGCGGAGGAGAGGAAGAGGTAGGAGAAGTGAGTGAAGCAACAGATGTGAGAGGTGCAAAAGATACTCGGGGTTTGGGTGGTGTGATTTGTTTTGTGTCTTGAAGCGTCAGAAAGGCGAAGACGTGTTTTCCTAATAGGAGATGGTGAGTGTGGCAAGGCGTCCTCATCATCATCTTCTTCTTCTTCTAGCCCTTCCATCTCAAGAACCGAGAAGGGGTTGTGTGTGTTGTGTGTGTGGGTGGTGTCTGCTTGAGGCATAACTTTTTCCCGGGTTAGGGGGCAAACTGAAACCACCATGCTCAGGATCAGTAGGATCAATGGGTATAATCCTTCCATGCGTGGTTCCAATCACCTTTGCCTTACTTACGACAAGCAGTTTAAAATCTGGTTCAGTTACCTGGTTACCTAGTCTGTTCTTGAGCTGTCTAGCGACCACATCGACAGCACGTTCCCTATCAAGTGGATTAGACTGTTTAAAGATAGTCAGGTTAAGATCAAGGCGTTGAGTGAGGTGAGATTGTACCCGTTTCTGAACCTTAGCGCCCGCTCGTGAGAAGATGTCCGAGATAGCCCGCGTGGTTTCCTCAGAAGGGTGAACAGGACGGATGTTACTGGCCACGTGTTGTATGTTCCTAGAGATAGCTGCCGGGAGTGTCAGCCAGTTGTCAGCGTGTCTCCGGATTTGGACAGAGCGGCTAAGTGCCTTGCAGATTTGATAGAAGTCCGGGTTGGAAGATTGCAGAGTAGGAGTAGCAGTGTGCCGTGCAGTTGATGGTCTTGGGCGGGTCAAGTTTGGGGCCGGTCGAGACGAGGGAGGTTCTTTGCCACGGTTAGGAGGCAAGTTACGGTTAGAGTTGACAGGTGGAGGAAAGAAGGCATCTCTAAGTTGGGGGTAGGCTCCTATCAGAGGAAAGACACACATTGTGTAAATACTGTAATCTGCAGCTGCACATCCTTTATGCTCACCCGACCGATGACCTAGATAGAGTCTACAACATATAGCTAACGAAATGATCATTGATCATACAAACATATACTTATGAATATTATCTGAACCACTTCAGACTCGATAATCTCATGGATTCATATCATCATCAACATCCTCCTCCTCCTCCTCCTCCTCCTCATCATCATCATCATCGTCGTCGTCGTCGTCATCATCATGAAAATAACGAAAAATATACCACCAGATACAATGTACAGTCATCTTATGCAGCACACTCTGTGAAGCAAACGACTAAGGGATTAAGGGTACATTTTAAAGATTTGAGTGCAAGACAAAGATGTTTCCAGTATACGCTGTGGATGACTGCGTCAAAAACCATTTCGCATTGACACATTGAAAGTGAAAGAGAGAAGAGAGAAGAGATATTTTGAGAACAATTAGAGAAGTAGACGCACTCTGACAGAATAAACAAAAGACTTTCTCAACTTCATGTTGTTAATAACTCTCCGTTTTGCAAGTCTACTAATAACCAAAAAACGTAATAACAACTTACAAAGCCATTGAATTGAAAAACATTATTAGCATGACTTACATAATAATAATAATAATAATAATAATAACGGTTTTTTAGCTTTAGCGTCATCGAGCCTGAAGGATCATTACTAACGCAGGCAAAAAAATATTATAAAAACAATAATAATAATAATAATGCTAATATTATTATTTTTACTACTACTACTGCAACTACTACTACTACTACTCCACCTACTCCACCTACTACTACTACTACTACTACTACTACTACTATTACTACTACTACTACTACTCCCGCTGTTAATTGGTTAATCTGGGAAATGGGAATCGGGGATCCCAAAAACCCCGGAAATCAGGGAACTGAGAAACGTTTTTATTTCTGCAGATAAAGTCAATATTTTTACAGATTTGGCATCCTGATGTCATGGACATTGCCATGAATTATCTAGTTTTGCGAATTTCTGAGTAATAATGAATTATGTAGTTTTTGCGAATTTCTGAGTAATAAGAAATGGTATTCTAGGGTGTAAATCGGGGGTGTGCTGTACTATCGCACTACAACAACCAATAAGCGCGGTTAGGGTTAGGGTTAGGGTTAGGGTTAGGGTTAGGGTTAGGGTTAGGGTTAGGGTTAGGGTTAGGGTTAGGTAAAAAATCACGAAGTGATTGT
>CAUFVP010000001.1:0-19566 GCA_959347315.1 Bimastos eiseni
ATATTGAAGCCAATGAGTGAGTGGTAGGAGGAGAGCTATCCTTAATCAACACGACAGTATACCCACATCAGATGCGCAAGAATAGAATCATACGCAAAACTTATCATTCGACGCCGCTCAGTGGCGGACCTAAGCAAAATAATGAAATTTGTAGATTTACATGCTGGTCGCCAGTTTATCGGAAACACTAGAACCGTTGAGTGTTCGCTAACCGACTGACCAATCGACACGTAGTCGGAAGGACAAAGAGGAGGCAGTAGAGAGAAATAGTCATTTTTTTCAATTCAATCTCGTTTATTGTAACAATAACAAACAGTGTTCAATGCACAAACGATACATTTATAAACTAAAGGCTTCAAAAGGACCCAAATGGATCGAAATCCCGATGGCAGGGACACCCAACTACCAGATTTAACGAAGACGAAAAGAATAGCCACCAGGCTGCCACCTATTGATATTCTTCTAAACTAGGAGAACTGGAAGCATCGGGCAATTAATTTGAAGACCATATTAAATTGCAATAATTCAAGTACGGATAAATCAAGGTATGCTTGGTATAGTTGAAGTCTGATGGAATTAGGGATAATATGGGAAACTCTGGATAATATAGAGGCCCATCTATATTTTAGCTATTTTACTAACAACATGATTAATATGTACAGCCAGGACAGATGGTGATCGACGTATACCCCAATGAACTTGGCGGACTCTATACCTGACCAATGTGTATAGCTTTTATGTGTAGACTTAGGCTATGATCCTTTGGTATAATTTTCCTATTGGAACTGAAAAGAATGAAATTGGTCTTATCCAGGTTGATCGTAAGCTTATTAGCGCAAAAAACCAATCGGATACCTTAGATAGCCCCAAGTTAATATTTTCAAGAAGCTTATGCCATGATTTACGCGATAGAAACATATAAGTGTCATAGAGAAACATAGAGAGAGTGAGAGAGAGAGAGAGAGAGAGAGAGAGAGAGAGAGAGAGAGAGAGACAAGCAGACAGAGACAAACAGACAGAGACAGACATACAGAGACAGATATACACAAACAGACAGATAGACAGATCGCTATATTTTGATGGATATAGATATATAGATATATATAATAGATGGATGGCTGGACGGACGGACGGACAAATAGATAGACGGATGGATAGATAGCTAGATAGATAGATAGATATCGAAATCTATCTATCTATCCACCACTTTGAGGTAAATACTAGATAGATACTAGGTATATAGATAGATAGATAGATAGATAGATAGATAGATAGATAGATAGATAGATAGATAGATAGATAGATTGATAGATAGATAGATAGATAGATAGATAGATAGATAGATAGATAGATAGATAGATAGATAGATAGATAGATAGATAGATAGATAGATAGATAGATAGATAGATAGATAGATAGATAGATAGATAGATAGATAGATAGATAGATAGATAGATAGATAGATAGATAGATAGATAGATAGATAGATAGATAGATAGATAGATAGATAGATAGATAGATAGATAGATAGATAGATAGATAGATAGATAGATAGATAGATAGATAGATAGCAGACAGATAAACAGAAAGAAAAGAACACAAGTAGCAAGCGATCTGAGTAACGTATTTGTGTGTATTCCAAATCGCAGCCGACATTAATTCTAGCACAAGCTGCCAAATCTCGTATCTTTGACAATCTCTCCATGCAGTTTATCTTGACCTGTTATTGACCTTCTATTAATACTTCTTGTAACTTCTTACTATATACTACTGTAGTGCGGTGCAGTGGCAATGCAGCTTCGCCATTTCTGCCCCTCCAGTTGTGCTCAATGGTAAGCCTACTCGTAAAGCTCTCGCATGTTTCCCATCTCGACACTGTCACGCTTTACAGGAAGCTGTTTGCCAGCATTTTGCTTAGATGTAGACTTAGTCTTCTTCCCGGAAGCTCTCCTCTCGTCCAGAATGCTTCCATTTCATTGCCGTTCCTCTGTTTATCTCGGCACGGCTCTGCAACCATCTGTTATTAAACTTCCAAGAAAATAATCATACAAATAAAGTAAGGATGATGATGGTGGTGGTGATGATGATGACGACGCCGATGACGAAGATGATGATGATGACGACGACTACGACGATGACGATGACCATGACGATGATGATGGCGATGATGATGATGAGCGAACGAAGGACTTGTCAACCTTACGGAGGATACGGTTATAGTACTTGGTTCCTCAGCTATGCGCTACCGCGTAATCTCCATTACTCTACCACCCCCCTCCATCTGAATCAGTTCCGATGTCAAACCGCATTGTGATTACATGTACAATATGAACGAAATTCAACGAAAGATGGCAAGTTATTACTCACTCTACGAGCTTCGAATGCTAAGAGCGCATAGCCAATCACAAAACGTCCAGCATGCTATAATATTAATAATAGGCTAGTAGTAATAGCAGTTATAGTGGAAGTAGTAGGGGAAATAATGGAAGTAGTAGTAGTAGTAGTAGTAGTGGCAGTAGTAGGTAGAGTAGTAGTAGTAGTAGGGAAGAGGTAGGGGAAGTAGTAGTAGTGGTGGTGGTGGTGGAAGTAGCAGTAACCTAATTCTAATAATAGTAGGAATTATGGTCTTATTGTAATTATTGTAGGTCTACGATCTTAATAGATGATGAGAGCTTAACGATCCGATCGTTAGCGTTCTGTAGGCTATACGCCTACTCCAGTGCTTATGGTTGATCGTTTAATGCGTGTGGGTTTGTGTGGGTGTACGCGTGTGTGTGGAGAGGCAACATGGACCGCAGTGATCGAAGACTACCATTGAAGAGCGCAGGCCAGCGTTCATTCGCAGAAGGCCAAATGGTTTAGACTGTTGCCTTCTGGTCTCGCAAGATAATGGACTTTAATCAGTGCAGTGATCGCAACCAATTCTCATTTATTAGTCCGTATTAGTCCTTTCAGTATTTTTCCTCAAGAGACGAACTATCGTAACAGAAGTCCTCAATCCTCTCAATGAAATGCAGTTATATATTTAGTTGGGCTTTAAGAATGAACCCGAATGGGCGAAGTATGAGCGTTATTATCTGGCAACGGACTGGAGCGGCATATGAATGGCGGCGTCATTTGGGCGTTTATTATTTTTCCTGTCGCCAGCGAAATCGGTCGCCTTATCTAGCGCCCAACAGATCTCACTCTCCGACTGACATCCATTCTTCAAATGCGAGTATTCCGTCTTCCGTATAATGGAAGTTTTTTCCCGCGAGGTATTTCCTCAGAAAGGCTGTTTAACGGAGCTTGAAAATGGCGTCCCTATTTATACGCCGTCATACAAAAGCTGGTCCATTCAGTGAAACGCCATCGCCCTTTGTTGGCGTTTGTATGGGCAAGGCTGCGATTTTCTGCCATTTTCGGTGTTTATTTCGTACACAAGTCCAGACGATCATCGTCTCCTCAGTTCTCTTCGCTTGGATTCATTTTCCTTTCCTTCCTGTTGCCAGTAGAGCTGCTGCGCTTCGCCTCCATATACGGTAATTATCCGCGGTCGAAAATAACAGTGCCGTAATAGTCCAGCATGGGTGGTCGCCATCTGCGCACAGCGTGCGTCTTTCGACGTTCTTTGGGTTCACATCCACTTTATAATCCTTATTAACGAAGAAATTGCTGCCAAGTCAAACGGAAGAGGCGGTAAATACTGGGTAATCCACTTCCGGCAAATGTGCTTTTATTCGTCACGGCCAGCAGATTGCGGAGTGGGAGCCGCATTTATCTCACGAACAAATGAGCCTTTAGTCCCACGTATAACATCTAGGGTGACCTACGCAGGAGACGATTCCCGGTGGTCGATTATTATTTGTCTCGAGTCCATTATCAACCTTGCCTAATCTGCGCTGGTTTCATTCTTATCAAGTGCTTGTCTACGTACAAATATCAAGCAGTACAGAGGCGTGTAAAACATTCCACTTAACGACCAAGGAAACCGATTTTTAAATGGAAATCCAATTTCAGGGACACAATCATGCAGGAAACGGTTTTGTATTTTACTAGTTATGAGGACTTCCATTCTAAAGAACAATTATAGTGCATTTGTTTCTGGGATTTGAACCCGCAAGACATCCCTTCATATAATTATACGCTCATGCCAAATTTGCAGTTGTATTTTTAGAGGCCGTCCATAAATGACATCGCTTCATTAAATTTTGTTTGTCTAACATCAATGCCAAGTATGCGATGGCATCCTCTATGTAAAGTACACGTAACTGTATATATCGTAATAATGATCTAATTTTTGCGTACATGTACAATGTATCTGGCTACTTGTAGGCGTAAATCACATTTCAAGAGCCGTACAACGGTACTAACTATGATAGTTAACACTAAATGCCAGACCAAATAATTGAGCAACTTATGATAATGTGTAGCTTGCAAGTGTTTCTGGACTATAATATTACTGTCTGTGGTGAAGTCATTCCATACATACGTAGGCCTAAACTTATTCCTGATAACATACAGGGCCTACTGCTTAAAAATGCTGAAATCGTCTAGCATTTTACATATAAATTCAATCAGTGGCGTAGCTATCTCACCACGGGCCCCACAGCAACTTTATATACGGTCCCCACTCCAACAGTTATTTATTTACAAGTTTTGTACGATCACCAAAAAGCCAACATGGCTCACAATACACAGAATCAAGTTTCTGTGAATAACACAACCAAGTAACTGGTAATTTCAAACAAGCTTTAGTTGTCCTCTCATAATACTTTTCTGAAAAGCTCCTGTTGTTTTGATTCGGATCCCTAGGAAAAGGACCTTTGGGCTGGCATGGTCCATGTTCCACGACAAACCGTTTGATGCTATTGTCACTTACATTAACAGAATAGTTTGCTCTGTCCGTTGTGAATTGACCCAAAATCACTATGTTGCTGATGTCTTCAGTTTCGACTGGAATAACATCCAATTTGTTTGCAGTTTCAACATTTTTAGCTTCGATAGTGTTTGGATCAAACGCTTCGACTGAATTAGTAACAGTAGAACTAGTACTACATCCTTCCGAAATCGATGGCTGAGTTTCAACATTTCTTTCATTAACGCCGCTAGTGTCTGGCGTTCTACCTGCTACGTTACAACCATCTTGACTCGGTCGACTTTTCAACTCGGCAGAGGCAGATTGACTTTGCTTAGGTGCTGGATTACAAAAATGATCTATTTTTTGTAGTTTCCTTAAGCTTAACATCTCCTCACGCATTTTTTACGTTTTGTTGCTCTACTTGTGTGTTGATATGACATTTTGGGCTGCTTTATATTTTGTTAATATCTTGAAATTTAAACTTATTTCCAAATATAATAATTAAAACAAATTTTTTAGCTTCTAGATTCAAACGTTAATTAAGCTTTTTACTGCACATTAAAATAAACAATTGACGTCATATTACGTCACAAAACAGGAAGTATAGTAATAACGTATTCATAATATATTATGAAGTACAGCTAAGACAGCAATCGAATTTTTGGCGACATCTATTCGTTTGTAATGTCCATAATGTTAACTTCGTAACTAGAAATTTATCGCATCGCATCACGTCCTTCTGACTGACTGACTGCCTGTGCTCAACTGCTCATAATTTTTGTTTTTCTTGGTCGGGCCGGGCCCCCCAAAACGGCCGGGCCCCGCGGGCCCCGCAGCACGGCTGTAGCTGCTACCACGGTAGTTACGCCACTGAATTCAATGTATATTAATATGTAGGGATGTAGGCTACGTGATGAGTAAGTAGACCCTATGCATAAATAGTATTATAAACATGTACGTTCGATAAATGCGTGTTAAGACTCGTATCTACCTCAGACAGAAAAAAATAACGATAATAGTTTCGTTCAATTTCAAACTGACAAACCGTATTATGATTACAAGCATAGGTTAAAAGAATGACGTAATGATAACAAGTTATTACTGCAGTCAGTTTTAACTGTCGGTATCCATGCAAGGCGGCCATAACGTTATACATCTAATTTAGGCAACGCCGCCGTCTGGCGAAAGAAGGACTAGTTAACCTTATGGTAGCTGCGGAAATGGATATCGTTTTTTTTAATGCACTTCACGCCAGTGGGTTGTCCATTAGACCTACGATCCCCCAAAAGGAAGGATGTTCGCCTTTGACGATTATAATTATCAAGGATGCATCAGTATAATGTGCGTTCAGTCCGGGACAGCGAACAATCTATCTGTTAAGCTCATGCATAGACACCCGGTATCGTACCACCCCACCATAAATGGATTTGTGAAGAGAAGTGGAATGAAGACAGATAGAAAGACAGAAAACAGAGGGAAATTGGCAAATGGACATTGCAAGATAACATGGGGTTCAATGATATAGCTAGAGGAAAGACATCAATTAAAGGTCTAACAATAATCCTCGCGTGATATCTATACACCAGACCATGTATACATATCAAGTTATAGGCTCTACTAACTAAGGCATAGGGGAGAATCTATGACACTGATGTCTTTCGCCAACTGGTCGATTGTGTCCGGACGCTTTGAACTCTTTCTATTCTCATGAATAAGCGTAACTCTTGTTTTTGGCAGTGGATATATTTAGTGTAAGACCGACAGTTGGCAAAACTTGTTAAGTTGCAATTAGCATTAGATACAGTTGGGTGCGGAGGTTATGCAATTAGGTACGATGACAAGCATTTCTCCACAGATGAACACTGTGGTTTATGCGTGAATAAGAATCGCGTTCACTGATCTCTGAAGCACGCAACAGTAACTCAGATAGTGCAATGGTAATTACGGTAATAAAAATAAACAATAACTAAGTTTGCTAAAACGATTTGACTTTGTTGTTATTCGATAAGCTTTCTATCTAAATACACATTTATTTTAGCCTCTTAAAAGTTATGTCCACAATTATCCCAACGTCGTAGGAATGAAACAGTGGACTTGGGGAGGGACTGTTGAGGCAGTGTCATCATTGGTGAATACTTTGGCCATAGTACCACTTACAGGGCGCTTAGCGAGCAGGAAAGATTCAGCCGGAACCTTTAAAAAGCTAACTTGGGAGGCAAAGCCGCCTCGGATACTAGATAGTATCAGAGCCAATCCCAAGCCTGGAACACCCTCATGTGACAAGTGCAAGGGTCTAACGGATGGGTGCATGCGGATACTCCGTTTATAAAGAAATAGACGAAAGAAATCCCATGCGTATAGACAGATGCAGCTATATATATATATATATATATATATATATAAACGACTCTGAAAAGGGGTCAAGGTTGCATGCAGCGGGTCTTCGACCCATGATATACCACCACTCTAGGCCCTGTAATATTCTTTAAAACCCGAAACGATAGGTCTAATATTTCCAGAGATCCGTCTCCTTCTGATCTCACCATCCCACACAAATTAACAAATAGCGAATGTGAACAATACGAACATATTGTGTGCTATTGAAAATGGCGGCAAGGTTAATTAAATAGCACCTGACTCTGTCAGTCTATTTAACTTTATGTAAGGTCTAGGCCTTAAGTAAAAATCTGCCATATCGGTTACTCTGCCACCGTGGCACCGCCACAAAGCACGTTATTCGCAACACTAACCATTCCATGCGCATTGTGGGGCATGCGGATGTGAATATTGAGTATACACGTTTAAAGCCTGGAAAAGTCAACACCAAGACAGTTGTATAGTGCACTGAATACTATGCTTCAGTCTATAACAGCCCATTGCGCATGTCTGCGCCATGTTTCGCGAAATCTGTAATTACGACAAATTATTTGTCCGTGAGTGTATTTTTCTCCATAATCTCATGTCTTCGAATTTCTACAACCACGACAGAGTCGATCAGCGCTTCGACTCATTTTTAGCATTTATTCTGCATAACATGATAGCGTGTGTTTTCCGACGCTGCTCGGTCGACTGGATTGGACGAATATCCGGCAGAGGGTTAATCATGGGTTCTCAAACGGACGGTCAAACCTCGCAGTTTGTGACCTGAAAAAGTTGGATTTTGTGATGGAAGGATGGGAAAGCCTTAGAAATAGCTTCAGCCACTAGTTGTAATGTAACATGTGATGTAACGTAGGCTTACTGTACTGCACTGTACTGCATTGTACTGTAATGTACTATAATGTATTATAGTGTACTATAAATATAATGTACTGTAGTGCACAATAATGTACTGTAGTGTAGGCTACTGCGATTTACTGTAATGCACTGTACTGTATTGTAATATAAGGCAATGTAAATCTTCTAAATCCTCCTAGACAAAACCAATTTTAGAATGTTTAGATCCTACAGAAAGTCTCCACCAGCACATTCGTCAACTATAAATATCATGGGAACACCAATCACCCAGGTTTCTTCCTCAAAATGTTTAGGAATTATTGTAGATTAGCACTTGTCGTGTGGACTGATCATATATCTGTAATACGGGCTAAAAATTGCTAAAAGTGTCGGAATAATTTAAAGAATATCTAAGGTGCTTCCAGCCAAGGAGGCTCGCTCAACTCTTTATTATACTCTTATTTATCCCTATTTAACATATGGAAATATAGTTTGGGCCTCTGCTTACAAACCCAATTAACATAAATAAAATATTTTGCAGAAAAAAGCAATCAAGCTATATGGTGCACACATAAGACTTGAATTCCAAAATAGAAAAATACTAAAAATAGAATTCGGAAGCTACAAATTGGAATCTTCATGCACCAATATTCCCACGACTTACTACCCCACATATTTCTAGAATATTTTCTCTTAACCCAAGTGGCCATTATCATTTATCGAGGGGCACCCCTACTCTCTATACCCTTTATGCGAGGGCAAACAGTAGGCTCTCCTCTATAAGATGCACAGAACCTAGGGTTTGGAATGCAATTCCACTTCCATTATGCCCAGGAGTGCCGATCCCGGAGTGGGGTCAAGGGGGTGACAAGTCCCCCACCTTTTGCAGAGAGGGGACACGTTGCACGTGTGTCCCCCCTACATTTCCTACCCCTCTCATTATTTGCCCCCACCTGTCAAACGAGATGGCCGCCTCTGATTACGCCTTATTCCAAATGTACGTCAGTTCAAGTCTAAGTGGAGGATGGCTATACTATAAAATCAGTAAGCAGATTATCTCTCGCTGGAAGGTGTTGTGGTAAGTTTAACTAAACATTCTTATCTCTTGCTATAAGATGTTGGGACAAGAATAGCACTAAACAAAGCTAAGCGATCATTCCACAAACAATGTCTCTCAACGTATTGGGATTCATTAGTGGCAGAACTAAGGCTGTGGTACCGTCGTCTTTCACGCAAAGAAACGGGTAGGGTGCCAAGAAATGCTTTGGACGCAATGCATTTGTGTCATTCAGCAGTTCATCCAAATATTACAAAGTTGTTGCAAATCTTGGCAACATTACATTGCCTGTTTCCATCTGTACCAGTGAGCGCTCTTTCTCAACACTTCGCCGTCTGAAAACATATCTCAGGAACTCGACAAGCAAAATTAGGCTGAATTGATTAGCTCTTCTACACGTTCACCGTGAAATGACCCCAATAACCGAGGAAATAATCAATGAACTACCAAGGAAGCGAGGATTAGATTTCGTTCTGTGAAGCCAAGCAAGTTAAGACCAATATTGATTATGACTAAGAAATGAATAAATAAGATAGACCCTAATGACAAGAAAACTGAACTTCTACTGATAATCAGAAGAAGAATATTAGCCTACTAAGATGTTAAGAAAAGAAAATCTGAGACTGATCTGCATAGGCAGGGCTATGTTATAATCATATCAAATTTAAGGCTTGGGTATATGTTTGTAATTTTTTCCATTGTTATAAGCTATGCGCCTTAGCCCATTTTAATAAAAGTATTTATATTTTGTAATATCACAAAAAACTGTTGCAGTGCAAAAAAGGCTAAAATTTAAAAAATCCTGGCTCATTGAGTCCCCTAATTTATTGTAGATCTAGTGGGGAAAATGACTATCCCAACAGTGCCTACATTACCCCCCTTGGGGAAATCCTGCCTATGCCACTGCTTATAGGGACAGGACGGACGGACGTCCCCTCCAAAACTGTAGGTAAGCTGCATAGGTATACCACAGTATTTCATAAAGATTTCATAAATAATATACATTTCGACTGAACTTGCCACTGTTTACTTTTTGCTGCCTCCATATATTGAAAGTGAAATTTCTAGACCTGTCACAGGACCAAGTCTCCGCCTATTATGAAAATGCGTCCAGTACAGGCTGTCTTATTCGGGATGTGTATAAAAAAATGACTTCAACTGACAAATAAGCCTTAGAGAAGGTGGGAATGGAGCAAATAACTTAATTGTGCTAGAGAAATGATAAATTTGGTGAAAATGTTTGACCTTCGTAAATTTATGAAGACCAATTTAGTCATGGATCCACATTTAGCCATCCACATTTAGCCATCCACATTTAGCATCTACATTTAGACATCAACAAAGCGTTGGCGGCGCATTATGAGGTTCCTAAAAGGCGCTGTATCACGTGTTTGGACTCGATAACAATCACAACAAGCCTAATAATACCAGTTCAGACAAAAATATACAGTAGATAGGCTACAAAATTCTGCTGCCCTGTGAACGTATGGCCTGTGTATTATACAGATCGGATGGATACAAACGGTTTAGAAAAAAGAGAAAGCAAAGAGAAGTCATGACAAATAGCCAACGACATCTAGAAACATTCGAAGATGTTCGGAATGAATGTCGAGGGCCAAATCGTTCTGCAGAAATTTACGCGAAAGTCAGACGTTTTACACATAATTATAATTTCTCCAATATATAAGTTGATTTAGTCCTTGTTTAGCTTCTCTGATCGCATAGGTGCTACAGAGTGTACAACATACATACATGCATGCACATGATGAAGATGGAAAAGTAGTTCTCACACAGAAGCAATTCTCCTGAACCACTCAAAATCACCGTTGTGTTATGTTAGGTAATACATACATACATACATACATACATACATACATACATACATACATACATACATACATACATACATACAACATACATACGTATATACATACATGCATACATACATACATACAACATACATACATATATACATACATGCATTCATACATACATACATACATATACATACATACATATATACATACAAGCATACATATATACATATATACATATATATACATACATACATACACATATATATCATTATATCCATTCATTCATCCATTCATTTCTAACACCTATGTAGCACCACCTCAAAAAGTCTTCTCGGAGGCTCTCCGTGCAGCCCAACAACGGCGATACAAATCAGTCCTTAGCAACTTTTAAACCAAAGGAGCATCACTCCTTTGAAACAGTTGGCTCTCTAAGGGGTGTGTGTTCCAGGTAGAAGGGTCAACAGTCATATTTGACCCATACTACAAGCTCACAACACATTTCTCCAATACATTGCCCATTGTATATCAGATGTCTAAAATATAAAATAATGTAACCAGGTAATAATAAGCTAGTTAGAGGAAATCGTTGTAATTGAATGTGTCCCATCTAAAAAAAACAAATGGTACTTGTGCGCCTCTGAATCTCTGAGTGGCGCTATATAAATTACAATTACAGTTTTTACCGTGTCCTATTTCTAACAGCCAGTGAATTGCGAGCTAGAGACTAGACCATGTTCTAACTTGTAGTGATACATAATTATGCCGATTACAAGAATGAGTATATTGACTAATTAAAACTCTATAGCTCCAACTTCTGATTCAAGATTAGACCTCTACAATATAGCTAAAATTAGTCATTGTGTATCTATCAAACTAAAAAATAATACTAACGATCATACTGATAATGAATTGAATTTAAAAAAATATAAATTAGATAGTTTCTAATATGACGTTGCTACTTCGTCACTATTCTATCCTTGGCATAGTCATAATAATAGTCAGCCTACATGCAGTCCAGCCTTTTAGGCTAATATTTGGCTTGCAATGACGTGAAACTCGTCGTCGCTTCTTCGTCCACTTGTATAACAAACTACCACAATAACACTTGAACGAGCTTATATAGATTATAGAGACTTACCAGTCAGATAGTTTGCTATTTGTAAGCGGCGTCTCTATCTCTATCTCTCGATGATTTTCTGTTCAACTAGTACGCACAGCTGAATTTACGTTCTCAGTTCAAACGGGTCTGTTTTGAACAACGGATAGTCATTCAGAGATTCAACGACAAAGACTCGTTGGTTATTCTATGTTCCTACAAATTTCAGCAACTGATCTTTCTTCCGAGAAGAGGTCGACCTCTTAAAGCCGACGTTTTTGCCCACAGCCTGTCAAGCGTCCTCCCTGATCCTTCGACCTGCCTATAGCCAGACTGTCATGTGCGATTTGCGCGCAGTTGACGATCGGGATTGATGGTTTATCGATGATGACGAAGTGGATGCTTTCCGCTGTCAGAGCTGCTGCTGCTGCCGCTGATGCCTCTGTTGCTGTTTAGTTCTCAGCGGATGGAGCGATGGTGTGTGGATGTGTGGGTTGATGGGCCTGAAGAAGTTTCGTTCATGAGCCAAAGGATGAAATGGGGCTTTGCAAAAAAACAACGGTGTAAGCCTAAGTCCGCCTTTGCATCAAGGCTTCGATAAGCGTTAACCCTGTCTCCATACACGCAGCCTTATTATACCTATGCCAACAGCGGCTGTTGCCCTGATAGGCGGAAGAAGGGGCGTGGGAGAAAGAGAAAGAAGGGGCGTAGGGAAGAGAGGGAGAAGGGGCGTAGGGAAGAGAGGGAGAAGGGGTTGGCCCACGTGGGGAAGAGTAGGGGCGTCCAGATATGGAGTCCAGAGCAAATGCCTCCGAATTCAGGTAGGCGGATAATATTTTAGACTTAGGGGAATGTCTTGCCTTCCTGATACTTGGGACCGGTGGTTTCCCTCCATCACTCATGAGGGATTGACGCCCTTGAAAAAGTGAGGGAGAAGGGGCGTGGGGAAGAGAGGGAGAAAGGGCGTGGGGATGAGAGGGAAGTGAATTATGAAGCAAATGGAGGAAGTGAGAATTATTGGTGAGTGTGTGTGCGCGTGTGTGTTGGACCTGACAAGGAAAGAAACAATAAGAAGCGAGGGTAGTAAATGAGATAGGACAATGTAATTAAATATATCATGTCTAATGTGTTTTAGAATAATTTTAATCCAAATTGCAACGGCCACTTCAGGTAGAGTTAGTAGCGGCGCTGCATGGACGCAAAATACGCAATTGCGTCCCAAAGCAGGAAAAAATGACAAAAATAGTTCGACACACTTTTTAACGAAGCAAAAGAAATTAAAATATTTAAACAAATAATTTGGAAATGATCTGGATGTGCTCATACAGAATGAAATTTTCTAATTCGTCAGTAGTAGGCCTACTTACGGTGTATTGATATTTTCCAGACTCAGAATAGCTAATATTAACGCCTTTCCATAGCGGACGATAATCGAACATTTTCTGTTTAAACACGTTCTGTTTTTATTTTGGTTTTAAATTACAGTTTAAAATGGTAAATTTGTTTTTAGATTCTATTTTCAATTTTGTGTACCCGTTAGATATAGTTGTGCTGATATTTTAGGTTTGCGTTGCTGAAGTTTAGCGGGCCTACTGCAGTTTACAAATATTAAAACTAGAAGTAGGCCTACACAATGTCCGACGTAAACGCTCCGCAATCTCCGACTTCAGCATCACCGAAACGACTGAGAGTTCAAATGACAATGTCGCTAGTGGCGGTGCTGAATGGAAGCAAAATACGCAATTGCGTACAAAAAAGATAAAAAAATCACCAATAATATTTCAACAACAATTTTTAACGAAAAAAAGACAATAAAATATTTAACCAAATAATATGTAGACCTAAATAGAATGAAATTTTCAATTTCATCAGAACATACTTACTTAGTAGGCCTACTTAGGGGCCGTTCACATATTATATAACGCTCAAGTGGTAGGTGGGTGGGTTCCGGTTTTGTTAGCGTTATATTGTGTAGGGTGGGGGGTAGGTTGAAGGTTTAGTTATATAAAAAACTTTTTTCAGCTTATGCTATCTTGCCTGTTTGCTTGCCAATTGGAAGTTCCATGTACCACGGACCTTCATTGTTTAATCGAAGTTCACAATACGCTGTGAACCAAAACTGGCACCATTAGCTGCCACCTGGCGAATTGATTTGACGTTCTTAGTTATTATTTTGTAAATCCACTTTTAACAATTTGCTGTTTCACAATTTTAACAATTTCCAGTGCACAGCTTTAAACGCTCTAAAATTCAATTCTGTGTTTTGTTTTGATTCTGGTTTAAATTAAAAGTAATTCACTTGAAAAATAATTATTTTGGTAGGTATTATCATGATGTTTGATTTCATTTTCTATAGTATGTGTAAATAGTTTATGTGTTTGCTTAAATATCCAATTGCAGTTGTAGTACGCACTCTGTATACATCATACGTTATTAAATAGGTTGAGTTGTACCGCAAAGTTATCGATAAATACCTGATAGTGCAATATTAATCCAATCCATTCTATGTGATACCGTAATGCTCATTTCTAGTGCAAAACAGGAGGGAAACTAAAATGGTGCTTTTAAATAGGATGTACGTCACTACCATGTATTATCATGCAGTATTATAGTAGGCTTAGGCTACATGTAGATACATGGTGACAATCGTCGATTACCCAATTAGTTACCGTAATTAATACAAGTGAATTTAGCGCCATTAAAAGTCCGATTATTAAGATGCAGAGGAACTCCATACGTCCGGTCTAATCATCAATGACACAAGAGAGTACACAATCTTAAGGTAGCTTCTGTTACATTGCTAATTGGGCATATGATGATTTTTACTGCAGTTCTTGAATTGAATAAAGGTAATTATCAGCTGAATCACTACTATTAAAGTGCTAACTAACATCGTATTGCTATAAAAGTGTCAAATTGTGCAATAAAATTATGTCGAATGTATGTCTTTTAATGTGCTTATAGGCTGGGGTGGAGTAGGGGTTGGATAGCATATCTGTTATATAATATAGGGGTGGAGGTCACAGCTGCTATTATATAACGTTATTAGGGATAGGGGTGGATCAAACATTGGGATTTTATGCGTTATACAATATGCGAACGGCCCCTTACGGTGTATTGATGTTCTAGAGACTCAGAATAGCTAATATATATTAAAGGCTTTCCATAACGGACGATAATTGAACATTAACTGTTTAAAAACGTTCTGTTTTAATTTCTTTTAAATTACAGCTTAAAATTACGTCCCAAATTTTCAAGGTCAGCGCCGCCACTAGGTAGAGTTCAGATAGACGGTGAAGAGCATTGATTTAAATTTGAGACCAGGAAACTCCGAGACTTGTATAAATTTTCAATAGGTGGGGGGTTGGGTGTAGAGAATACCTACTGGATGCCACACTGGTGTCAAGAGCAGTAGCAAGATCGATTCTAGTATTTACTCCCCGTAAAGTTGTTCCATTCTCCAGGCGGATACATCCGTTAAATTTTATGTAACCCATTACTTGATGGGCGCTTTGCGTCGTTGCCGTGCAGTTAAATCCGACACCCGTAATAACTTGTGATCAGCCGCTCAAGATTACATTTTCAATGTCTCAATGCAATTAAACGAAGGTTATTACTTTTTATAATAATAATAAGAAGAATAACAATGATAATTATAATAAATTATTATTATTATTATTATGTCACATATAGTATTATTCATCATTGGCATTGCCAACGGATCTGTCATCAGGTCATCTGGGTCGCCGCTTGTCAGTGGATTGTAATCTTGACATAGTGCCCTGAAAAGCCACCGCATCGAAACGTTGGATCAATGCCGACAAGTTCTGGAAAAGGAAGTTTGTCTCTCGGGTGTCACAGGTAGTTGTCGAAAGTCGGCGTCCAGTCTCAGACAAAAAGGCGAGGCCCTCACTATTGAGGGGACCGAAGGTTTCTATAGCGATTGGAACAAAAGTGTATTTCTTCACGTTTCTATAGCGATTGGAACAAAAGTGTATTTCTTCTCCAGCTCAGAATATTTTGTGTGTTTCCTTCTGGCTGCTATCTCCGCCGCTCCTGCGGATGTGGCAGCTGTCTCGGGGATATAAGAAGCGACCACTGTGTCCACCACCGTCGCGTCACAAAGTAAGACCCGCCCCCACTCCACGGTATCAGGGTCTGCCCGTCCGGTTTCTTTCCATCTAATCTAGAAAGATCTGACGGTTCCTTGACAGCTGGAATACCGGCTCTGTTGAGGCTGCGATGGATAAGGTCACTGATATTACAGTGTCTTGCTTGACGGCCAAAACCCAAAGAACAGGACAGGCCATGTGCGTCTCTGGCAGAGACGAAGGCGCCGCATGCGCAGGTGTGCGGCTCGCAGATTGCCACCCCTAATCGTAGATCGACCGCCACCCTCACGGTATCGTCCTCTAGTCTGAGATCGCGAGAAACGAGCGGGAGAGCGTATAGCCAGTCCGAGGCATGCGGTGACTGCAAGGCCCTTAGTCTCGCCTGGTCGTAAGGATCCTGTAGCTTTTCTTCCAGTGCAGACAGAACCGCGTTTAACACCGGTCTGTCAAAGTGGGCTTGTTTATGGTCTGGCGTCGTCGGGGCAGAGGCTTCGGTAAGTTGAAGCCAGGTAGACATCGCCGAGTCGCATGCGGAGTCCGATTTCACCGCTACTGATTCTAAGATGAGGGACTGGATCTGGAGAGTGCCCGCGGCTGAAGTCAAAAAGGCGGGAAGTGACACGCGCTCCTAATTCCCAGTCCTCCCATCCTGATCGGGAGAGTTGCCTGACCCCATTGGTCATCGGTCATCGAAATGTTGAGGATTCGCTCGATCCCTCCTCGCAGCAGATCGTCGTAAACTCCTATAGACGCGGGTGGTCGTGGCAAGGGGTGCATCTCAATAAATACATGAGTTTAGGCGAGCCGATCGAATGTCTAAGGATCAGTAGTTGCAACCTGTCGAGGGCAATTCCAAGGTCGGCCACACAAGTGTCGGGGGCTGAAAGCAGGGCATCCGTCGGCGAGAGAGGAGCCCCTATGAGCACGGCCGATGATGTATTGACCCGGGCGAATTGTCTCAGGAAGCCTTGACTAACGTCATTAACATGGGCGTCGGAAGATATGAGTTCGCAATATTATTATTATAATTCAGCACGGTAGTGTCGTCGTTAACAGATGACATTCTCTCGAGTGTTTCATGGGTCACATCGGTTAGCCATCGTCCATACTCCAGCACAAAGTTCAAACCATTAGAACCCAAAGCACCGCTGGACTCCAGTGCCACCGCCACAAAAGCATGCGTTCGGGTGATTGATGCGTACTTTACTCTCTTGGCGATGTCTGTTCGGTTTGCTGCTTCTCCTCCTCCAGCTGACGTTGCTGTTAGGTGTGAAATCGCATACAATGTAAATGTCTGAAACGGTCACATCCCAAGTAAGGCACCTGTCGCATGACCACCATTATTACTATTACTATTATTATTATTTGTTTTTCCCCCCAGGTACATATGATCCCTCGGGATTCAAAAAATTATTGTATTGTTATTACTGTTGTCATTATTATTGCTGCTGTCGTTGTTATTGTTGTTGTTATTATTGTTACTGCTATTATTATTATTGTTATTATAACCACTATTATTATTATTATTCATACCATTATTATTATTATTATTACCACTATTATTATTATTACCATTATTATTATTATTACTATTATTATCATCATTATTATTGTCATTATTATTATTATAATTACCACCCTTATTATTATTATTACTATCCCCCCCCCCAAGGCACACAGGCTCCCTCAGGGACTTAGAGATTGCTAGCTATTATGCAATTAATTATTATTATTATTATTATCATCATCGTCATCACTATTATAATTATCATCATTATTATCGTTATGCTGATTATTGTGTGGCACATGTCAGTAGCCGATCAGTTAGAGCGGTCAGCCCGTAACGTTCAGTGTGCGCTGAGCGAACGGGTTCGAGCCTCGTCCGAGGCGTCAGTCACTGTGTAGGGACCTTGAGCAAGTCCTTCGCGCACCATTGCTCTGCAGTACAACTGCAATTGCGCCGTCTACGCGTGTCTGTGCACTTCTGAGCAAAAAATGTTAAAAGAAGGGTGGTATCAAATTTCGATAATAATAATAATGCCAGACTTACCGCCCCTAGGGGTTGCTGGCTGCTCGGAGACGCCTTCCGAGGTTATATTGGCTAATCCTAATTCCGGTCCTACTCCGTAGCCTACGGGCCATTTTTCCTAGAGTCGCCGACTACGTCTTATGCGCGGAGCCAGGGCTTCTCGCCCATATGCTCCTGTCGGCTCTATCTCAGCTCCATGCATAGTCAGGGCCCCAGTGTGCACCACGCGGATTACCTCGTGCCAGATTGGACATAATATCCGTGACCTCAGGGCTGATGGTGGCGATCATCCGCTGAGCGGATGAAGCACCTGGGCTGGGATGGTCCCAACGAGCAAACTGAATTATATTTCTCTCCATAGGGCTCCTCACTATGACCACTTAATTATTTTAAAGTTCAACGAAATTTGTGGTTTCAATAATCAAGCAATCTTATTTTCTGCAATTAATCCCCAGCTGCCCGCTGCAGGTGTACATTCATTAATCACAATTATACAGCAAACCAACAAAATTTTTTATTTAAAAAACCAAACAAACCCCTACAACTGCAATAATTGTATAGTTATGTAATGTCGGAATTTATCCCACTTTCTTAGCTACTCCGTTCTCTATTCGTCCTAAAACGACGCTATACAAATGTACACCAGCCGAATGCCGTCAGTTACAATGCATTCGCGCTATCGCCAGCTCTGGCCAAAAGTTAATCACTCTTATTTTTGTGTGCATTCGAAGTTTTCAGACTGCACTTGCACCAAACAGGTCGTAATACTTTCCTTTTTAATTTCGCTAAGTTTTCTAAACGGAAACTACTCGCGAATATGACTTTTTATGAACTTTTACCGACTCGTCAACCTACAACCTTCTAGCACAACCGAAGAACTTCGACAACTAAAATGGCCGCTCACGCGTCACCTACGCAATAGAAAAATAGGTGGCGCCTCAAGCGACTACATCAGGAGCCTTAGCTGCAGGCCCCCATTAGGCTCAGCAGCGAAAGCTCGAGGGAGATCGTTGTGCAGAGGCATTTGCGCAACAATAATAATAATTATTATTACTATTATTATTATTATTATTACTATTATTTTTGTTTTGTTTTGTTTTGTTTTTTTATTTTTTGCCCTGAGGTACTTCATTCCCCCAGGGACTTAGAGATTATTAATGTACAGATTTTATTGTCCGGAGGGTCAGGCCTCGTCTTCTGTGGTTATTATTATTATTATTATTATTATTATTATTATTATTATTATTATTATTATTATTATTATCATCATCATCAACGACATTATTAGTACTATTAATACTATGAATATTACTGTCACTATTATTATAGGCCTAATGTAAGATTAAAGCAAGGTATTTATAGTCTTCTAGTAAGGCAAATCAACATGATGTGCTTGATA
>CAUFVP010000002.1:0-59211 GCA_959347315.1 Bimastos eiseni
GTCTAAATCCCCTGGGTGATAATCAATCTCTTCATACGGGTGTGGTTCAAGCTCATCCTCAAGGTCTTCTGTGTCACTTCCTCTATCCGAGGGCTCGGAGTCAACATACAAATCCCATTCTTCGAGATCAGGGTCAGGGCTACCTATGAGTTGGTTATGAGCAACTTCTCTGCGCGCTTGTTCCCTTGTTAATATTCGACACTTTCGTACTTGATATTTCTCTATTTCCCTGTTGATGGTAGGCTCAAGGTAGGAGCAGGGAATTGTCGAGGTGGGTTCAGTGTTAGCGTCTACGAAGCCTCCTCTTTTCTTTCTTTTTCTGTCTTCCACCATCTGTAATCCCAGGGTTTCTTTCTTGAGGGTGATAATTTTTCTGGCTAATAAATCAGCTCCCTCATTAAACCTTCGTCTTACATGCACTAAGTACACGTTGGCTTGGTGGATTTCAGTTAAAACTTTCACCCAGAGGTCTTCCTTAACCACTTCACAACCCTTGGAATCTACCAGTGATGAAGATGAGTGTTGTTCGTCACTAAGGACAGCCCAATTGTTGGAGTGAGAATTAACTGATTCGCACAAATAGGCTGAGTCGGTTACTACTATCAGCTTTTCTTTATTTTTTCCACACCCTCTCCTGGTGGTAAGCAGATGTAGAAGAGCTTCAATTTCTGCCCGGTTATTAGTGAAAGGTGGGTAATGACACTCTCCTGCCGTATTCCTTACGTCGTTGGGTCTCCAATAATTAGCCCAGGAAGCTATGCTTTCCTGATTGGAAGATTTCTGGCATCCCCCATCTATGAATACCATAGGAAGAGTAAGAATGATCTCATTGTCGAACTCCTTTCCAAAGGGTTGTTTAGCAATTAATTGCTTGAGGGGAGATTCCTCGTTATCATCCTCTTGCAGAGGGAAGGCAGAAGTCAGCATTTCCATTGGTTTGCATAGCTTGCCGATACAATGCTTAAATTCACACACATAAAGGTGAGTGTCGACCATTAACCTCTGCATGCGCAAGTTCCAGGAATCAGGGTGTCGTGCCAGGGAAGCGAATGCAGCGTCTGCTGTATTAATGATTAATCTTGGCGCTCCAACAAATAAGTAAGCATGAAATCGAAGTATCTCCCTTAGAGCCAAGGCGTGGCGTTCTGCACTGCTGTAAGGAGTGATTTGGAGAGGCCACACTTTACTCCAGAAGGATATAACCTCTAAGGATTTCTCGTCAGTCGACGGCTGCCAAATTGACGCTGCAAAAGCTTGCTGCCCTATTGCTAGATAAATTTCTTTGACAGTTGAGTGATCAGGATGAGCCATTAAGGGGTTGGAAAATACTCTATCTTCTATGGATTTCAAAGCATTCACACAATCCTCACCGAACTCGATGGCAGTATTTCCTAATCGATTTCCTCTCCTTAACTGCTTAAGCAGTGGCTGTATAACGTAGGAGAAATTAGGGATGAACTTTCGGAACCACTGCAACGTGCCAATTGTCTTTTGGAGTGAGTTGACAGTTGTGTGTCGCCGTTGGTGAAGATAACTGAAACAATCAGGCTTGACCTCCGGTCTTACTCCCTTCCCATCAGCTTTAAAACCTAAAAAAGTCAGTTGCTGACATCCGATCTGGGCTTTCCGATCCTCATACACGAGGTTTCTCCGGAAGTCGTTGGCTGCCATAGTCACGAACTGATAAACATGCTGCTTCAGACTTTGCCTCCCGGTAGTGGGAGAAGGGGTTGTCCTTTGGATGATGTCATCCAGAAAATACCTAAACACTTTATGCATTCCTCTGTGGGAGATATCCATCTGCCTCATAAAGGCTGACGGCCCATTACACCATCCGAAAGGCATCCTTACAGGCTCATAATGCCCTTCAGCAATCGAAAAAGCCAGCTTCTTCCTGTCTTCAGGGTGAATATAAAGATTATGGAATCCCAACCTAATATCTATTGACGAAAGGAATTCAGATCCCCTGATAAAATCCATGAGGTCTTCAGTCCTCGGTAAAGGATATTTGTCTTTTTGAGCTACTGCGTTGATAGGTGCGTAATTAATGCACAACCTTTTCTCGCTCGTCTCTTTTTTATCCACAAACAGAATATTGCAACTGTAAGGGGATATAGATGGCTGATAAATCCCCATTTTTACCCATTTTTCCACCTCAGCTGCTGCAAAAGCGCGATCCTCCGGTCCCAGATGTCTCAATTTCTTACAAATAGGCTGATCATGCTCCAGTCGCACTCATACGACTACATCTTCCGGAGGAATTCCAGGCAATCGTTCAGGATCTTCCGACTTCCACAATCCAATGGGTAAATCAGCAAGCGTTTTTGCTATGAGCACTCTTTGTCCCTTGCTCAGAGTAGGGTGGATGTTAAGTAATCGAACATTTTTACGAGGGAGCAAGTAAATTCCATCTGGTGTATCTTCCACTCACTGCTCATATTCTTTCTCTGCTGTCGCAATCTCAACACTACTCCAATCACCAACGTCCGGCCACTCTCCAGATTCATCTGGGAAGGAATATTCCTTATAAGGGGAAGGCTTATACTTAGAGTGCTCGGTATATTCGGCTTGGCTGGAGCAGGTAGCAACTGATGATAAATGCGTCACGGGAGTGCTTGTATCCTGGGGTTTATTATCCTCAGGGATTCTTTCAGTTACGCAGACTCGTTGTATTATTCCAAAGGGTATACGGGGGAATAACACCACTCCTGTACTGGTGTAAACCTCGAACTCTAATTTGGAATCACCGGAGCCATGAGTTTCATCCATAGGAGATTGCTTATCGCTGAAAGTGATGTCGTAAAATGGTGCTCGATTGAGAGATACGAAACTGTAGACGAATCCCGTTCGAACTCGGAAATACTTGGTCGTTGCTACAATCTTCCGGGTCTCGCCCGGGAGCATCTGATAAACCTGGCCCGGATATAAGAGGTGTTCAGACGCAGACAAAGTGAACCCATCTTCTTGCCTTAAAGAATATCCATGATTAGACGTTGCACAAGTCCTAAATTCTAATGGTGCTAATGGAATAGCTGTGTTGCGAGGATTAGAGAAAATCACTGGGACTCCTTGCTGACCCTTTACTTGTAACTGTTCGATGTACTCTCTACAGAGCTCGTCGGTTATTGATGCTTCTATTGAGCTTAATTTGGTAAAGCTAACTTCTACTTCTTTATAATAGCGCATTCCCCTTCGCTCAATGATCAAAGTTGAGGAACTAATGTGGGGTGAAATAGCGCTAATACTAAGGAAATCATTCCCTAATAAAATGGTAGGCAGCTTCCCTTCATAACAATGGAAAGGGAAGCTAAACCGACGATTTAAAATGTCAACTTGGATGATAGCAAAATGATCTATAGGTGGATTAGAGCTCGTCTGATTTTTTGACCCCACTAACGAATTATCTCCTTGAAAACCCTCACACCGGATCTTCCGGGCTAAAGACCCAATAATGGGTAATTGATTGAGATTGAGTTTAGCTATGTGATCAGGACCAATAACAGAAATGTCAGCTCCTGTATCTAAGCAACATTGAAGGGAACTTGATTTAAATACACAGTGATTAAAGGCCGGTTGAAGCGGTCGGGTTGAACATAAGGATACAAATCGTATTCTACAGGCTTAATGTGCTGGTTGTGAAAAACGTGAACCCGAGCTAGCTCGGAGACTTCCTCCCACTCTGGTAGGCTGCGCGGCACCTGCTTCTCGCGCAGCCATGCTAAAAAGGGAAGTAAATTCACAATTTCTCCTGTCAGAGGGTTCTCCTTTATTATTGTTATTATTGTTATGGGAGAATGAGGAGCCGTTTGGTTGCATTTGAGGTTGGCATATTCCTCCAGAACTATTAGTTGGGGGAGAATAGGCGGTGGTTGTTCCTAACTGGAACATTTGTTTATTCCCCTTCCGAGTTCTGATGGAGATTGACCGAATTACTCCCAGTAGCTGGAGAGGTACCGTTGTCTGGTAGTTATTATAATTGTTTCCTCGCTTATGCCAAGGTTTCTTGCCATTATTTTTATTTTTGAAGGAATTCTTTTTGTTATTCTGGGAGTAATTCTCCTTCCCGGCTTGATCCTTAGCAGTCGTAAATCCGGAAACTTCTTCCAGCACTTTTCTTCCGTATGATACGGGCGCTGACAGAAATTACAGACTTTGTTCTTATTGGATTGCTGTCGATCAACTTCGGCCGGTGCTTCTGCTTGCAGTGCATAAATAGGGGCTCGTTGTGGTTGCTGAGTCCGGTTGTTCTGATTATTTGCTCTTTGGGCGAAATCATTGTTCTCGGAACAGTATTAGGCCCACTCCTTTAATCCTGGGTAGTATTTCAGCCTCTAGATCGGCAGCTGTGGGTTCTGTAGCTATATTTAGACACCACTCAATGAAAGAGTGTGTGCCGGAAGGATCAGATGGTAGGTGTTTTCCATTTAAAAGAATTTTCCCTCTTGCTGCTGCGAATCGATAAGCATCCTTTGAAATGGCGAGGGTCGGTGAAGTGATTTGTGCTTATAACGCTTGTCTGGGCTCCACTTGCCCGTAGTTCATAAAAGCTCGCCCTTTACAGTTGATTCTCTTGTTGTGGTTGTTATTATTGATATCGGATCTTCAGATCGTTGCTCCTTCGCTTTTGCTTACGAGGAGGAAGAACTTCTAAAGTTCAGATAAGTTTATTATGTTTAACTTAGCTTTTGTTCTTTAGATTATCTGTTCTTCGACGTATCTTGAATTCCTTAGTTATCAAATTGGAGTTATAATCCTATTGACCAAAACTTGAGTTTGCTGTAGTTTTACTCACTAAGTTCTTGGGAACTTATGGAGTTAATAATGGAATGGGTTCCACTTATGGTTATTCGTTTTGTTGACCCATAATTATATTTTTGGTAATAAATATAATTTAGCCTACGAAAATAATTGTTGCGTTAAATTAACACTTTTGTGTGATAATTTATTTCCTTAATCCAGTTATTTGGATTAAATAACTTTAAAATGTTATTGGTGCCTTTACAATTTACTTGTGTATTTGATGGTCAAATCACGTAAGTCAAATTAGTTTTAAAAGATGAAATTAGCTTTTAATAATTTGTAAAATGGTTTTAAAAATTGTAAAGTGATTTGTTGGTAACATGCGGACATGGGTGTGCATGTTAACCGTTTATGTAATAAATAAATAATACATGCCTAAGCTAACCGGCCTAAACATGATGATATATTTACATGGCTAAACATATAAAGATGCTACTAAAAAAGACTTGCAGATTAAAATCACACATCTTATATGAATATCTTAACAGTGGATTGAACCCGGACTCTTTGCTTAAGAGCGAAACAATTTACCACTAAGCCATATTATTACACATTATACTTATTCTACGCTATTATAAACTTAGCGAATTGAGTCTAACCTTTTCTAAAAGGAATAGTAGACTTTAGTTTCTTAAGTATCCTTTTTCATGGAATTTACGTCTTTAAGATTCTAGACGAATCTGTTTTCCAGGATTTCTTCAAGTGCACTATTCCATATCATACCTCCCCTAGACTCAGGAAGCATAATTTATGATGGAGGCACGATGCACATTTTCGTAATGTTTAATCGGGCATCAGTTGCGTCCTTTTCCGGCGTCCTTTTCCGCTTGGGTATCTTGGACGTTGATGTTAAGTTTTTGAATCAGAGATAGGAATTATCATCTGATTATTTTCTTCGTGTGTCCTTTCTCCTTTTCCTTTCTCTTTTTTAGATGTTAAAGTCCATGCAGCTTTTTGATGTAATAGCTGTGTTTCTTTGTTGATCTTTTGAGGGATAAAGGTAGTATAAAATCCAGTTGATTTTAGTACTTCTAGGACTTTTTCTTGAAGATTTATGAGTTGGGAAATTGTGATGATATTTATTATAATATCATGAATGTGGGTTCCCACACCTTCTGTGTCTATTATTAGACAATTGCTTTTTGCTCAGCATACTTTGTGCGTCAGTTGCGAAGTCTTTAGCTTTAAGGATATTTTTTCCAAACGAATGTTATGGTAGCAGTTGCCCTGCTAAAATTAATTTTATGGCTGATCCATCAACCATTTTTCCATAGGATTTCATTTGGTGGATTTAAAGGTAGAACATCCAATTGTTGACTCCACTTTAAAATTGTCCAGTTAAATACATGAAATAACTTGTTTAAGAAAAGTAATTTTTCCTGAAATCCAATGGTATAAATAAATTTCGTTACGATATCCTAATGGGCGGAGCTTCTCGGAGCAGCCCCCAATGAAGTGGATTTGTGCTTATAACGCTTGTCTGGGCTCCACTTGCCCGTAGTTCATAAAAGCTCGGCCCTTTACAGTTGATTCTCTTGTTGTGGTTGTTATTATTGATATCGGATCTTCAGATCGTTGCTCCTTCGCTTTTGCTTACGAGGAGGAAGAACTTCTAAAGTTCAGATAAGTTTATTATGTTTAACTTAGCTTTTGTTCTTTAGATTATCTGTTCTTCGACGTATCTTGAATTCCTTAGTTATCAAATTGGAGTTATAATCCTATTGACCAAAACTTGAGTTTGCTGTAGTTTTACTCACTAAGTTCTTGGGAACTTAATGGAGTTAATAATGGAATGGGTTCCACTTATGGTTATTCGTTTTGTTGACCCATAATTATATTTTTGGTAATAAATATAATTTAGCCTACGAAATAATTGTTGCGTTAAATTAACACTTTTGTGTGATAATTTATTTCCTTAATCAGTTATTTGGATTAAATAACTTTAAAATGTTATTGGTGCCTTTACAATTTACTTGTGTATTTGATGGTCAATCACGTAAGTCAAATTAGTTTAAAAGATGAAATTAGCTTTTAATAATTTGTAAAATGGTTTTAAAAATTGTAAAGTGATTTTGTTGGTAACATGCGTACATGGGTGTGCATGTTAACCGTTTATGTAATAAATAAATAATACATGCCTAAGCTAACCGGCCTAAACATGATGATATATTTACATGGCTAAACATATAAAGATGCTACTAAAAAAGACTTGCAGATTAAAATCACACATCTTATATGAATATCTAACAGTGGATTGAACCCGGACTCTTTGCTTAAGAGCGAAACGATTTACCACTAAGCCATATTATTACACATTATACTTATTCTACGCTATTATAAACTTAGCGAATTGAGTCTAACCTTTTCTAAAAGGAATAGTAGACTTTAGTTTCTTAAGTATCCTTTTTCATGGAATTTACGTCTTTAAGATTCTAGACGAATCTGTTTTCCAGGATTTCTTCAAGTGCACTATTCCATATCATACCTCCCCTAGACTCAGGAAGCATAATTTATGATGGAGGCACTATGCACATTTTCGTATGTTTAATCGGGCATCAGTTGCGTCCTTTTCCGCTTGGGTATCTTGGACGTTGATGTTAAGTTTTTGAATCAGAGATAGGAATTATCATCTGATTATTTTCTTCGTGTGTCTTTCTCCTTTTCCTTTCTCTTTTTTAGATGTTAAAGTCCATGCAGCTTTTTGATGTAATAGCTGTGTTTCTTTGTTGATCTTTTGAGGGATAACGGTAGTATAAAATCCAGTTGATTTTAGTACTTCTAGGACTTTTCTTGAAGATTTATGAGTTGGGAAATTGTGATGATATTTATTATAATATCATGAATGTGGGTTCCCACACCTTCTGTGTCTATTATTAGACAATTGGCTTTTTGCTCAGCATACTTTGTGCGTCAGTTGCGAAGTCTTTAGCTTTAAGGATATTTTTTTCCAAACGAATGTTATGGTAGCAGTTGCCCTGCTAAAATTAATTTTTATGGCTGATCCATCAACCATTTTTCCATTAGGATTTCATTTGGTGGATTTAAAGGTAGAACATCCAATTGTTGACTCCACTTAAAATTGTCCAGTTAAATACATGAAATAACTTGTTTAAGAAAAGTAATTTTTCCTGAAATCCAATGGTATAAATAAATTTCGTTTACGATATCCTAATGGGCGGAGCTTCTCGGAGCAGCCCCCAATGAAGTGGATTTGTGCTTATAACGCTTGTCTGGGCTCCACTTGCCCGTAGTTCATAAAAGCTCGGCCCTTTACAGTTGATTCTCTTGTTGTGGTTGTTATTATTGATATCGGATCTTCAGATCGTTGCTCCTTCGCTTTTGCTTACGAGGAGGAAGAACTTCTAAAGTTCAGATAAGTTTATTATGTTTAACTTAGCTTTTGTTCTTTAGATTATCTGTTCTTCGACGTATCTTGAATTCCTTAGTTATCAAATTGGAGTTATAATCCTATTGACCAAAACTTGAGTTTGCTGTAGTTTTACTCACTAAGTTCTTGGGAACTTAATGGAGTTAATAATGGAATGGGTTCCACTAATGGTTATTCGTTTTGTTGACCCATAATTATATTTTTGGTAATAAATATAATTTAGCCTACGAAAATAATTGTTGCGTTAAATTAACACTTTTGTGTGATAATTTATTTCCTTAATCCAGTTATTTGGATTAAATAACTTTAAAATGTTATTGCGGCGGAAACCGCTTAACTTTGTACTTTCGTCGACGGAGTTGTCGTTTTTACTACAAGTATAAATAGCCCAGTTGGGGGAGCGCTCGCCGTCGAATCAGAAGGTTGGAGGTTCAATCCCCGGTGCGTCGTGTCAAAAGTGTTTGTTCAATTTCGGAGTCACCCCGGATCCAAGCCGTTATGTTGCAACAGAGGAAAGATAGTTTGCATGCGGCCGAGTTTGCATGTCGGATAGTTCGCATGCGGACGCACATTGAGAAAAGAAGGAGAAAGAGATCAGTCTGAGTAAAATGGAATCAAAGCTACAATTCCAGCCCGTGCAGCACAAGTGTCGACAGCATAATGCTCCACATTAATGGATGGAGTCGCTGGAGTCAACCACCGAAGAAACAGTGTCACACTAATGAATCCGAAGTCAAAGGACTCGGAAGGAGGTAGTTCACAGACAACAGAGGGGGATTGTATTTTTATTACGTTTGAAATGAGTGTTTGTGTCTTTTTACTTTGAATGTGTTTTTTTTTTATTATATTGTTTTTGGTTATGTGTTTTCATGGAACATCGGATTTTAAAGACAACTTAGTCGACACATTAATCAACATCCTCCAACAGTTTAGACGAAATAGCCGCTTCCACGTCGGTGGGCTGTGGTGTCACAACAACCGCTCGCGTCAGATCGTTGAGCGCCTGTCGTCTTTGAAGTCAGATAACTGAAGTTACAAGGGGTAGTAACTTCGGTTATCGCGACAGAAAAATGGTGGACAACCTGGGCACCACAAGCTATCGCCGATGCCAACAGCAGCCAGTTTTCGGAGTGGAGGTGGGGAAATCAGCATTCCCAAAAAGAAATTGCAGTCCTCGTCGCCGTAAGTACAAAGTTGGGGAGGCGTCTGCGGCGGAAACCGCTTAACTTTGTACTTTCGTCGACGGAGTTGTCGTTTTTACTACAAGTATAAATAGCCCAGTTGGGGGAGCGCTCGCCGTCGAATCAGAAGGTTGGAGGTTCAATCCCCGGTGCGTCGTGTCAAAAGTGTTTGTTCAATTTCGGAGTCACCCCGGATCCAAGCCGTTATGTTGCAACAGAGGAAAGATAGTTTGCATGCGGCCGAGTTTGCATGTCGGATAGTTCGCATGCGGACGCACATTGAGAAAAGAAGGAGAAAGAGATCAGTCTGAGTAAAATGGAATCAAAGCTACAATTCCAGCCCGTGCAGCACAAGTGTCGACAGCATAATGCTCCACATTAATGGATGGAGTCGCTGGAGTCAACCACCGAAGAAACAGTGTCACACTAATGAATCCGAAGTCAAAGGACTCGGAAGGAGGTAGTTCACAGACAACAGAGGGGGATTGTATTTTTATTACGTTTGAAATGAGTGTTTGTGTCTTTTTACTTTGAATGTGTTTTTTTTTTATTATATTGTTTTTGGTTATGTGTTTTCATGGAACATCGGATTTTAAAGACAACTTAGTCGACACATTAATCAACATCCTCCAACAGTTTAGACGAAATAGCCGCTTCCACGTCGGTGGGCTGTGGTGTCACAACAACCGCTCGCGTCAGATCGTTGAGCGCCTGTCGTCTTTGAAGTCAGATAACTGAAGTTACAAGGGGTAGTAACTTCGGTTATCGCGACAGAAAAATGGTGGACAACCTGGGCACCACAAGCTATCGCCGATGCCAACAGCAGCCAGTTTTCGGAGTGGAGGTGGGGAAATCAGCATTCCCAAAAAGAAATTGCAGTCCTCGTCGCCGTAAGTACAAAGTTGGGGAGGCGTCTGCGGCGGAAACCGCTTAACTTTGTACTTTCGTCGACGGAGTTGTCGTTTTTACTACAAGTATAAATAGCCCAGTTGGGGGAGCGCTCGCCGTCGAATCAGAAGGTTGGAGGTTCAATCCCCGGTGCGTCGTGTCAAAAGTGTTTGTTCAATTTCGGAGTCACCCCGGATCCAAGCCGTTATGTTGCAACAGAGGAAAGATAGTTTGCATGCGGCCGAGTTTGCATGTCGGATAGTTCGCATGCGGACGCACATTGAGAAAAGAAGGAGAAAGAGATCAGTCTGAGTAAAATGGAATCAAAGCTACAATTCCAGCCCGTGCAGCACAAGTGTCGACAGCATAATGCTCCACATTAATGGATGGAGTCGCTGGAGTCAACCACCGAAGAAACAGTGTCACACTAATGAATCCGAAGTCAAAGGACTCGGAAGGAGGTAGTTCACAGACAACAGAGGGGGATTGTATTTTTATTACGTTTGAAATGAGTGTTTGTGTCTTTTTACTTTGAATGTGTTTTTTTTTTATTATATTGTTTTTGGTTATGTGTTTTCATGGAACATCGGATTTTAAAGACAACTTAGTCGACACATTAATCAACATCCTCCAACAGTTTAGACGAAATAGCCGCTTCCACGTCGGTGGGCTGTGGTGTCACAACAACCGCTCGCGTCAGATCGTTGAGCGCCTGTCGTCTTTGAAGTCAGATAACTGAAGTTACAAGGGGTAGTAACTTCGGTTATCGCGACAGAAAAATGGTGGACAACCTGGGCACCACAAGCTATCGCCGATGCCAACAGCAGCCAGTTTTCGGAGTGGAGGTGGGGAAATCAGAATTCCCAAAAGAAATTGCAGTCCTCGTCGCCGTAAGTACAAAGTTGGGGAGGCGTCTGCGGCGGAAACCGCTTAACTTTGTACTTTCGTCGACGGAGTTGTCGTTTTTACTACAAGTATAAATAGCCCAGTTGGGGGAGCGCTCGCCGTCGAATCAGAAGGTTGGAGGTTCAATCCCCGGTGCGTCGTGTCAAAAGTGTTTGTTCAATTTCGGAGTCACCCCGGATCCAAGCCGTTATGTTGCAACAGAGGAAAGATAGTTTGCATGCGGCCGAGTTTGCATGTCGGATAGTTCGCATGCGGACGCACATTGAGAAAAGAAGGAGAAAGAGATCAGTCTGAGTAAAATGGAATCAAAGCTACAATTCCAGCCCGTGCAGCACAAGTGTCGACAGCATAATGCTCCACATTAATGGATGGAGTCGCTGGAGTCAACCACCGAAGAAACAGTGTCACACTAATGAATCCGAAGTCAAAGGACTCGGAAGGAGGTAGTTCACAGACAACAGAGGGGGATTGTATTTTTATTACGTTTGAAATGAGTGTTTGTGTCTTTTTACTTTGAATGTGTTTTTTTTTTATTATATTGTTTTTGGTTATGTGTTTTCATGGAACATCGGATTTTAAAGACAACTTAGTCGACACATTAATCAACATCCTCCAACAGTTTAGACGAAATAGCCGCTTCCACGTCGGTGGGCTGTGGTGTCACAACAACCGCTCGCGTCAGATCGTTGAGCGCCTGTCGTCTTTGAAGTCAGATAACTGAAGTTACAAGGGGTAGTAACTTCGGTTATCGCGACAGTTATTGGTGCCTTTACAATTTACTTGTGTAATTGATGGTCAATCACGTAAGTCAAATTAGTTTTAAAAGATGAAATTAGCTTTTAATAATTTGTAAAATGATTTTAAAAATTGTAAAGTGATTTTGTTGGTAACATGCGTACATGGGTGTGCATGTTAACCGTTTATGTAATAAATAAATAATACATGCCTAAGCTAACCGGCCTAAACATGATGATATATTTACATGGCTAAACATATAAAGATGCTTACTAAAAAAGACTTGCAGATTAAAATCACACATCTTATATGAATATCTTAACAGTGGATTGAACCCGGACTCTTTGCTTAAGAGCGAAACAATTTACCACTAAGCCATATTATTACACATTATACTTATTCTACGCTATTATAAACTTAGCGAATTGAGTCTAACCTTTTCTAAAAGAATAGTAGACTTTAGTTTCTTAAGTATCCTTTTTCATGGAATTTACGTCTTTAAGATTCTAGACGAATCTGTTTTCCAGGATTTCTTCAAGTGCACTATTCCATATCAGTCGGATACTCAGAATGGATTCGTTGGTAGAAACTGCTGCGAGTAACCTGTTCCATGTGCAGTCCCAAACTAGTGACCACCAGTGCACATAATTCATGGGGTTCAGCTTTAGCAGTGGAACATCGAATCATGAAAACTACCCGGTCATATAATTCCTCCATTGTGCTGAGGCCTCCTTTTTTCCACTTAAGCTCTCCAGCCAATCGGACAGGGTCCTATCCTAGCGCATCATAGATGATGCCCCCCAACACACAAGCTAGTTGGTCTGTATCAATTGCTGTTAAACCTCCCCTGAACTGCACCATGACCTTTTGAGCAGCGTACTGAGGAACTTTGTTCAAAAGACAGTAATTACCCATCATTATTCCGTTAGAAATAAACTGAACCCTTGTGATGGAATACCATGAACAATAATCCCGGTAGAGCTCATTCCGTGCTCCGGGGTAATATGCTGACAGATTTCTGAGGTTTTTTCCCGCTTGATGGGGGTCTACCAGCGGGAAAATCGCTGGATAACTGGCCTCTACTACATTTTCTCGGTGCGATCCAGGTAGTACAGCTACCCACATTGGAGGGATAGGTATAGTTCCGAACATAGCTCCTCCTCCAGCTTCTATTTCGGTTGATCGTTCCGCTACTCCGCGGAGATATTCTTTGGTTATAGCTCCTATAATAGATGGTGCATCAGTAACAGCAATAGCCCAGCACTTGATAATAAAAACTGTTCCATTCTTCAGGTACTCAGACAGAAACTTCCCTAGCGGCCAAGGGGTTGATCGGTGCGTAATGGGTCAAACAAGTTGGAATAAAAGTAATACTCTGTTTCAGGCAACACCCTTTTGACTTTATCAGGCACTTCCCCTTCTAACTTGGATGCTTTAGCTGCGAACGCTTCCCTTTTCTGAGCCTCCGCGATCATTTCTTCGGTGGTATTAGCATGTGAGTACAACAAAGTGGTGGACGCTATAGTTCTTGCTATAGGCTTGACACTTGGTTCGCGACTTGATACTGAAGATACTGAAGACAATGACTCACTTCGGGGAGTTGAATGCGTCTTTTTTGTTTTAGTTCTCCGCGTTTTATGGGTCCGGGCTGCCACTTTGCGCTCCTTATGAGACGAATTCGTCCTTTGGGAAGGTGATACTAATTCATGCTGTTCTGGTTCTTCATCACTTTCCTGTGTTAATGGAAGCGTCACTTCTTGTTGAATTTCCTCATGATCCCCTGAAGAAGCTTCGTTTCTCCCTGGTAACAGGGGTAAAGAAACTTCTAGTGCTACCGTAACTTCTTCCTCCACATTATTTTCGATTGAGATTTCTCTTAGATGTGGGGAGGCTGGTATAATTGGTGCAGATACTCTTTGAAGAGTGCGCCTTGTGACTTCTCCTCCGCGGTTGGTCGCCGACGACGTGGGGCCGTATTCACTGTTTATTTATTTTATTATTGGAAAAAACAATAAGGAGAAGAGGGCGAAACTTCTTTTCTATTATGATATTTATTTAGTTGTCAGATTATTTATTTGTGATTATTCTGTTATTATATTCAAAGATAACAACACTTCTTCTATTTATTTTATTGGATGCAATATTGAATTGATTATTAAAAGTGCGAGCACTATAGAATTTTTTATGCAACAATTCTTTTCAGTATCGATTGATAAAAGTGCTATAATTATAAATGGCTACTGCCGAATCTCATGTCGTCTAGTCTAGTTAGATAGAATGCTCACTGGTTTTCACACCCAATAAACACTGTCGCGATAACCTTCATCTCCACCCCTAGAAACTTCTGCTATCTGCTTTAAAGAACGACAGGTGCTCAGCGATCCGACACCGAGCGATTGTGATGACACCATAGCCCACCGATGCAAGTGCGGCTTTTCTGCTGATTGACTGGACAATATAAAAAGGGGATTGACAAATAACTTGACTAATTTATGTCGAAAGGCTTATTGTTGACCATAATATCACAGAGTCAAGTAGAAGGGAACCAACCAGTAATGCCAAAAGTATTTAAAGCAGATTCCACTTCACGATGTTAGCTTAGGTAACTCCATCCATTAATGTGGAGCATTACACCCTTGCTGGCGTATTAATATGGCTCGGAATCTAACTTTAACTCCTCTGTCCACTGCTGATGTTTGTCACTGGGGTTACTCAAGGGTAGTGGCCAAGTTATGTTAACATTTGTACTTAATATAAACAAAACACATAAAGAATAAAAAAAACACTTGTCGGAATTTACCAGAAGCCAAGTGGGAAAACACACAAAAACAATATTTCACGAAGACAAAAACACAATATCAATACTTTAAATAAAGCTGAGGGCTCCGCTTCTAGTTTTAGTATGGTAACACGGGCTGTCGACCGAATCCGCAGCTCAAACTTAGGTTAAAACTTCCAAAGCATTCTTCTCTCCATTACTAACTAACTGAAAAACCTTCTTCGCCTCCTCCTCCTTCCTTTCTCTGCATGCAAACTTTCTTTCATGCGAACTTTCTTTCATGCAAACTTGTAAGCGATTGCACTATATAGACCTTTGTAAATATTGACTAAATAAATCTATCATCTTTACATCTAAAGCAACCCGGGAATTGAACCTCTAACCTCCGGGTATTTCGGCAAGCGCTCCCCCAATCGGCTATTTCTACTTTTAATTAAAATGACAATTCCGTTGACGTAAGTACAAAGTTAAGCGGTTTCCGCCGCAGACACGTAAGTTCTTTGTCCCGGAAAATGGGAACCAACTTTGATAGCGCAATGGCTATTTCTTTTTAAACAGAGTTCTTTAGGACTTACTACTTCTCTTCACTAGTGTGAAGATTGGGTTGGTTCTTCTTTTTATCTCGAAGTCAAAACTTCTATGGTTCTAAAAAATAAACATAACAACTGAACTTTTAATTTGTGCAGAGCATAGAAGAATTTGTCTTCATGTTTGACCTTAGTTATATTGAAATTGCAAACGAGCTTTCCAATTCTAATTAGTTTGCAATTATCGTGCAGAGTTAATCCCTTCTTCTCCAGGTATAAATACTCTAATCAGAATGGGAGAAACGAATGACCAATTATTAGTTTAAAATGTTAGTGATCTTTCAAAGAATCACTGTTAATAAATCAAGAGGCAAAAAGGTAAAAAACCAAAGCAAAAACTAAAGCAGCAAAAACTTCCCGGCAATTAAATGTAATAAAACTGCCTCTGGATAATCCAGGAGAGTCTGGCTGTCCCTCGTGACAGGCAGACTCGGAGAATAAATAAATAAATAAATTTATAAATAAGCTTCCTATGTAAATAGGGCGAACGCTTATTCAATAATTACTAAAAGTAAAAAAAAATAAAAATAAAAGAAAATATAAACAAATAATTAAAGGGCTGATTCAAGTCAGGAGCATCCTTTGAACTTCTCCAGGGCTTAAGCCCTCAATTACTCCTGTACTTGAACCAAGAATCTCTTTTGTCCAAAGGGTCTAAGAATTCAGAAAAGGTCCAAGAAACTGTAAGAGAAGGTGCATGCACTTAACCTTTTGTATGGAAGAAAGTACTCCCAGATAGTCCAGCTAGAAGGTTTTAAATGTTTACCCTCTGGACCTATCAGTAAGGCGATTGTCTTCTTCTAGATCTTTTAAAATCCTAGTTATTCTATGAGATGTTTTCTCCAGCCTAGTCGTCAGCTCGTCGACTCTCTCTGAGAGGTGGGTCATGTCATCTCGATGACGTGTCATCTCAGCATACATCAAGTTAAATTGCACTTGAGCTCCTTCTCCCATTTCCTTTTTTAACTGCCCTATTTCCTCTTTAAAGAGGGCGGAAATATCTTGGAGCTGTAGCTGTGAGGGGGTCTCCTGTTGGGCCTTTTGGGTGAGACGTGACTTCTTTTTCATCATCTAAAGAGGGGAGGAAGTCTTCAGGAATTCGTTCCATGCGGCGAGGAGCAGCCGAGAGTAGATCAGGATCCCCAGGACCCATTTCACTTTCGTATTCGTCCTGTCTGCGCTGCATCATTCTTCGTCGTTCGCGACGTTACAATCGGTAAGTCCATTTCGTCCCAAGTCCGGTTGAAATTTTTTGGCCTTCCCTTTTTATTAACATTAATTGGCCAGACAGGTGGGTAGGAATGGATGGTAGAAGCAGGGGGTTTTGACGAGTATTCACGAACACAAAACTAAATTTTGTTCGAGTACTCCATGTAGTAAGTAATGGTGCAAAGGAAGGGATGGTTCAACAAATAATTACTTTGAATGCTAGGTTCAACCAGTCACTCAATAACGACGACGCGCCAATTAGAATCAGCTAAGTAACACAATTAACGACAGGACGCAAGAAGCATCTTAACGAAAACCATAGTTAAGTCAACAGTGGATACGCGTACAACGAGTTCCGAGAAGATGTCTTCACGAAGTAAATTGATAAATAAGAACAGCCGATCAAACAAGCACGTCAACAATAGCTCACGGGGTATTAGTGGGAGTAATATCAACAGTGAGAGGGAAGGTGTCATCAATGTGCAAGACAATCAACGCGTAGGATCAGAGTTCGTGTGAGTAGCGTTGGTGAGAGCAACGTTCACTTAATATTGAAGCAGACACGCCACGAGAGTGACATAAGACAAGGAAAAAACTATATGACGTCCATGATTAGCAACAGGGAAGAAGGGGGTTTAAGACTTGGGGGTGCGGGTTTTGACGGTGATAAGTTCAAAATCGGTATGCAAAGCAAAGGGAAATAAGAAGGCGAACATCTAGGTGTAGAAAGGTTTCAGCGGGGGATAACAAAATAGGGCAGTGATGAAGGGGTGAATGGACGGTGCAAGTGGGGAATAAGCAATCTAAAATAACGAGGATTAGTCTAGTTTCGCTAAAAGAAGTAAACTCAAGGTAGATGTAGTCAGGTTGAACGGTTGGTGACCGAAATGCCAGGGAAAGGTAGAGTGAACTAAACAGGATGCACATAGAGAAGAAGGAATCAAGTACATGCCACAATAATTATGAGATGAATTCTAACCTGATGAAGCCACGACAGTGACCAGAAAAAGGTGTATAATAATTTGACGACGTCAGTGAGAGTGACGCCAATAGAATCAAAAAAAATTGAATCCTGAGTCATGAACACACTACACACGAGCAAGTAACAAAACGACAACGACAAAGCACGATGAGTTGAGAGAGAAGTAACGATAGGAGATGTGCGTAAGTGCAAGAATTCGATGACGTTAGTGAGAGTAACGTTAGGTAGAAGTTAATGAGAGGTTCAATTTCAACAATATCACATAAAATAACATCCCGAATACTCAGTTGTACGATGTAATCATGAATACGAATATTGCGACAATATTTAAGTAATGCAGGTGGAATAATCAAAGGAAAATAGTGCAAAAGAGGAATGACAAGAAATAGGGTACAACGGATAACGCAGCAATATATTAACACTAGAATGGAAAGCAACGACACTTCAACAAAAACAAAGCCATAACAATAATAAGAAATAGTTCAAGTGGTTTTCTGTCGTCAATCAAAGTACGATAAAAACCTGCAGTACAACAAAACAATATGGATGAGATATCAACGAAAATGAAGAGAAAGACAAAGAAGAAGGTAACGGGGTGCCTACGCAAAAGCAAAACAGAAGATGAAATCAAAACCGGACTTACACTGAGAACCACGTCGATGGAGTGGAATTAAGAAAAACTACATGCAAGAATACGATGCACAATAACAAGAAGTGATGAATTCTAACACGAAACCATGACATCAGCAATGCAGTACAAATAACAGAAACCACAAAGATAGTCGCAAGCACAAGAGATGAATCACCGAACGTCTTTCACGAAGTAAAGAAAAATTCGATAAAGAATATTACACAGACCATAATAATCCATGACACGACAACAAGAAAAAAATGATGAAACCAAACGGAGTCAGACGGTTGATTCATGTATCCAATGCGAAAAAGTGAATACAAACATCAACAACATGCAAGCAAGTCCTGGTTAATCTTCTCTAACCAACCACGAAGTAGTCCACCAAGATGTAATCTCTGTCAGAGACGAAGTTAATGACTGTGAAATCAATGAATCAGATATGGAAATCATTGTCAAAAGCCCTGCTATCCGATGAGTGAATTAGGAAGTAGTTGGTTTAGATGTTTAAACGCGTCAGTGGACGATTATGCATCTCCAAAAATTAAATGATTCCAAATGCTAAAAATCGACACGAGAGTATTTCAGGTTCAGTAGGTAAAGTGCAAAAGGACAAGGTTGAGACAACAGATAATTTGCGAATTGCGACATGCAGATACGTAAACATTGTGCAAGGAAGGAAAAAGAAAACGTAATGAAGAACTGCGATAACAAGTGTGGAGGAATGAAACTAATACTGACTGATTAATAGTGGTCCATCATTTGTAAATTAAAATACATGTGTCGACTTAGTTTATCATGCGAATTAATGGATTGCACGTTTGCAAATAAATTGCAGGAGACAGAGACGTGTTAAGAAGGAAGGAGAATCTGAAAGAAGAAACTTGGCATTCCATAGAAGTTAGACTAAAGTAAATAAATAGACTAATTGATTTTGCAACAGAGAATATAGAATAGCATCATTATTAATATTTTAATTAAATAGTTTTTTCTTTCTTTCAATCCAATTTTAGAGTGTGAGTTTCATCATCTGGGAGAAATACAGGGGCAATATCACAATAGTAAAGAAGTCTAACGGTTTAGAGTGTGTGTACGACTAATTTTTCCTAGTCTTGAGTTTTTATTTCTTCATTTCACTTTACCAAAATTAATCAACATCAAACAATAAAATATTAGATCTTGACACTTCACCCAAAAATCAATTTTCAGTTAAAAACGCAAAGATCAGCACGAGAATCATCAGAATAACGTCAGTAGAATTGGAATAAATACTTTGATTTGATTTGATTTTATCAGTTCTCTGATTGATTTGATTTTATCAGTTCTCTGATTGATTTGATTTTATCAGTTCTCTGATTGATTTGATTTTATCAGTTCTCTGATTGATTTGATTTTATCAGTTCTCTGATTGATTTGATTTTATCAGTTCTCTGATTGATTTGATTTTATCAGTTCTCTGATTGATTTGATTTTATCAGTTCTCTGATTGATTTGATTTTATCAGTTCTCTGATTGATTTGATTTTATCAGTTCTCTGATTGATTTGATTTTATCAGTTCTCTGATTGATTTGATTTTATCAGTTCTCTGATTGATTTGATTTTATCAGTTCTCTGATTGATTTGATTTTATCAGTTCTCTGATTGATTTGATTTTATCAGTTCTCTGATTGATTTGATTTTATCAGTTCTCTGATTGATTTGATTTTATCAGTTCTCTGATTGATTTGATTTTATCAGTTCTCTGATTGATTTGATTTTATCAGTTCTCTGATTGATTTGATTTGATCAGTTCTCTGATTGATTTGATTTGATCAGTTCTCTGATTGGTTTAATTTTATCAGTTCTCTGATTGATTTAATTTTATCAGTTCTCTGATTGATTTGATTTTATCAGTTCTCTGATTGATTTGATTTTATCAGTTCTCTGATTGATTTTATTTTATCAGTTCTCTGGTTGATTTTATTTTATCAGTTCTCTGATTGATTTTATTTTATCAGTTCTCTGATTGATTTTATTTTATCAGTTCTCTGATTGATTTTATTTTATCAGTTCTCTGATTGATTTGATTTTATCAGTTCTCTGATTGATTTGATTTTATCAGTTCTCTGATTGATTTGATTTTATCAGTTCTCTGATTGATTTGATTTTATCAGTTCTCTGATTGATTTGATTTTATCAGTTCTCTGATTGATTTGATTTTATCAGTTCTCTGATTGATTTGATTTTATCAGTTCTCTGATTGATTTGATTTATCAGTTCTCTGATTGATTTGATTTTATCAGTTCTCTGATTGATTTGATTTTATCAGTTCTCTGATTGATTTGATTTTATCAGTTCTCTGATTGATTTGATTTGATCAGTTCTCTGATTGATTTTGATTTGATCAGTTCTCTGATTGGTTTAATTTTATCAGTTCTCTGATTGGTTTAATTTTATCAGTTCTCTGATTGATTTGATTTTATCAGTTCTCTGATTGATTTGATTTTATCAGTTCTCTGATTGATTTTATTTTATCAGTTCTCTGGTTGATTTTATTTTATCAGTTCTCTGATTGATTTTATTTTATCAGTTCTCTGATTGATTTGATTTTATCAGTTTCTCTGATTGATTTGATTTTATCAGTTCTCTGATTGATTTGATTTTATCAGTTCTCTGATTGATTTGATTTGATCAGTTCTCTGATTGATTTGATTTTGATCAGTTCTCTGATTGATTTGATTTTATCAGTTCTCTGGTTGATTTGATTTTATCAGTTCTCTGGTTGATTTGATTTTATCAGTTCTCTGATTGATTTTATTTTATCAGTTCTCTGATTGGTTTGATTTTATCAGTTCTCTGATTGATTTGATTTTATCAGTTCTCTGATTGATTTGATTTTATCAGTTCTCTGATTGATTTGATTTTATCAGTTCTCTGATTGATTTGATTTGATCAGTTCTCTGATTGATTTGATTTGATCAATTCTCTGATTGATTTGATTTGATCAATTTTCTCTTGATTTGATTTGATGATCAATTCTCTGATTTGATTTGATTTTATCAGTTCTCTGATTTGATTTGATTTTATCAGTTCTCTGATTGATTTGATTTTATCAGTTCTCTGATTGATTTGATTTTATCAGTTCTCTGATTGATTTGATTTTATCAGTTCTCTGATTGATTTGATTTTATCAGTTCTCTGATTGATTTGATTTTATCAGTTCTCTGATTGATTTGATTTTATCAGTTCTCTGATTGATTTGATTTTATCAGTTCTCTGATTGATTTGATTTTATCAGTTCTCTGATTGATTTGATTTTATCAGTTCTCTGATTAATTTGATTTTATCAGTTCTCTGATTGATTTGATTTTATCAGTTCTCTGATTGATTTGATTTGATCAGTTCTCTGATTGATTTAATTTGATCAGTTCTCTGATTGATTTTATTTTATCAGTTCTCTGATTGATTTTATTTTATCAGTCAGTTCTCTGATTGATTTTATTTTATCAGTTCTCTGATTGATTTATTTTATCAGTTCTCTGATTGATTTGATTTGATCAGTTCTCTGATTGATTTGATTTGATCAGTTCTCTGATTGATTTGATTTGATCAGTTCTCTGATTGATTTGATTTGATCAGTTCTCTGATTGATTTGATTTTATCAGTTCTCTGATTGATTTGATTTGATCAGTTCTCTGATTGATTTGATTTGATCAGTTCTCTGATTGATTTGATTTGATCAGTTCTCTGGTTGATTTGATTTGATCAGTTCTCTGATTGATTTGATTTGATCAGTTCTCTGATTTGATTTGATTTTATCAGTTCTCTGATTGTTTAATTTTATCAGTTCTCTGATTTGATTTGATTTTATCAGTTCTCTGATTGATTTGATTTTATCAGTTCTCTGATTGGTTTAATTTGATCAGTTCTCTGATTGATTTTATTTTATCAGTTCTCTGATTGATTTTATTTTATCAGTTCTCTGATTGATTTTATTTTATCAGTTCTCTGATTGATTTGATTTGATCAGTTCTCTGATTGATTTGATTTTATCAGTTCTCTGATTGATTTGATTTTATCAGTTCTCTGATTGATTTGATTTGATCAGTTCTCTGATTGATTTGATTTTATCAGTTCTCTGATTGATTTGATTTTATCAGTTCTCTGATTGATTTGATTTGATCAGTTCTCTGATTGATTTGATTTGATCAGTTCTCTGATTGATTTAATTTGATCAGTTCTCTGATTGATTTGATTTGATCAGTTCTCTGATTTGATTTTATTTTATCAGTTCTCTGATTGGTTTAATTTTATCAGTTCTCTGATTTGATTTGATTTGATCAGTTCTCTGATTGGTTTAATTTTATCAGTTCTCTGATTGGTTTGATTTTATCAGTTCTCTGATTGATTTTATTTTATCAGTTCTCTGATTGATTTGATTTTATCAGTTCTCTGATTGATTTGATTTTATCAGTTCTCTGATTGATTTGATTTTATCAGTTCTCTGATTGATTTGATTTTATCAGTTCTCTGATTGATTTGATTTTATCAGTTCTCTGATTGGTTTAATTTTATCAGTTCTCTGATTGATTTGATTTGATCAGTTCTCTGATTGATTTGATTTTATCAGTTCTCTGATTGATTTGATTTTATCAGAGAACTGATTGATTTGATTTTATCAGTTCTCTGATTGATTTGATTTTATCAGTTCTCTGATTGATTTGATTTTATCAGTTCTCTGATTGATTTGATTTTATCAGTTCTCTGATTGATTTGATTTTATCAGTTCTCTGATTGATTTGATTTGATCAGTTCTCTGATTGATTTGATTTTATCAGTTCTCTGATTGATTTGATTTTATCAGTTCTCTGATTGATTTGATTTTATCCGTTCTCTGATTGATTTGATTTTATCAGTTCTCTGATTGATTTTATTTTATCAGTTCTCTGATTGATTTTATTTTATCAGTTCTCTGGTTGATTTTATTTTATCAGTTCTCTGATTGATTTTATTTTATCAGTTCTCTGATTGATTTGATTTTATCAGTTCTCTGATTGATTTGATTTTATCAGTTCTCTGATTGATTTGATTTTATCAGTTCTCTGATTGATTTGATTTTATCAGTTCTCTGATTGATTTGATTTTATCAGTTCTCTGATTGATTTGATTTTATCAGTTCTCTGATTGATTTGATTTTATCAGTTCTCTGATTGATTTGATTTTATCAGTTCTCTGATTGATTTGATTTTATCAGTTCTCTAATTGATTTGATTTTATCAGTTCTCTGATTGATTTGATTTTATCAGTTCTCTGATTGATTTGATTTTATCAGTTCTCTGATTGATTTGATTTTATCAGTTCTCTGATTGATTTGATTTTATCAGTTCTCTGATTGATTTGATTTTATCAGTTCTCTGATTGATTTGATTTTATCCGTTCTCTGATTGATTTGATTTTATCCGTTCTCTGATTGATTTGATTTTATCCGTTCTCTGATTGATTTGATTTTATCCGTTCTCTGATTGATTTGATTTTATCAGTTCTCTGATTGATTTGATTTTATCAGTTCTCTGATTGATTTGATTTTATCAGTTCTCTGATTGATTTGATTTTATCAGTTCTCTGATTGATTTGATTTTATCAGTTCTCTGATTGATTTGATTTTATCCGTTCTCTGATTGATTTGATTTTATCAGTTCTCTGATTGATTTGATTTTATCAGTTCTCTAGTTGATTTGATTTTATCAGTTCTCTGATTGATTTGATTTTATCAGTTCTCTGATTGATTTGATTTTATCAGTTCTCTGATTGATTTGATTTTATCAGTTCTCTGATTGATTTGATTTTATCAGTTCTCTGATTGATTTGATTTTATCAGTTCTCTGATTGATTTGATTTTATCAGTTCTCTGATTGATTTGATTTTATCAGTTCTCTGATTGATTTGATTTTATCAGTTCTCTGATTGATTTGATTTTATCAGTTCTCTGATTGATTTGATTTTATCAGTTCTCTGATTGATTTGATTTTATCAGTTCTCTGATTGATTTGATTTTATCAGTTCTCTGATTGATTTGATTTTATCCGTTCTCTGATTGATTTGATTTTATCAGTTCTCTGATTTGATTTTATCCGTTCTCTGATTTGATTTTATCAGTTCTCTGATTGATTTGATTTTATCAGTTCTCTGATTGATTTGATTTTATCAGTTCTCTGATTGATTTGATTTTATCAGTTCTCTGATTGATTTGATTTTATCAGTTCTCTGATTGATTTGATTTTATCAGTTCTCTGATTGATTTGATTTTATCCGTTCTCTGATTGATTTGATTTTATCAGTTCTCTAGTTGATTTGATTTTATCAGTTCTCTGATTGATTTGATTTTATCAGTTCTCTGATTGATTTGATTTTATCAGTTCTCTGATTGATTTGATTTTATCAGTTCTCTGATTGATTTGATTTTATCAGTTCTCTGATTGATTTGATTTTATCAGTTCTCTGATTGATTTGATTTTATCAGTTCTCTGATTGATTTGATTTTATCAGTTCTCTGATTGATTTGATTTTATCAGTTCTCTGATTGATTTGATTTTATCAGTTCTCTGATTGATTTGATTTTATCCGTTCTCTGATTGATTTGATTTTATCAGTTCTCTGATTGATTTGATTTTATCCGTTCTCTGATTGATTTGATTTTATCAGTTCTCTGATTGATTTGATTTTATCAGTTCTCTGATTGATTTGATTTTATCAGTTCTCTCATTGATTTGATTTTATCAGTTCTCTCATTGATTTGATTTTATCAGTTCTCTGATTGATTTGATTTTATCCGTTCTCTGATTGATTTGATTTTATCAGTTCTCTGATTGATTTGATTTTATCAGTTCTCTAGTTGATTTGATTTTATCAGTTCTCTGATTGATTTGATTTTATCAGTTCTCTGATTGATTTGATTTTATCAGTTCTCTGATTGATTTGATTTTATCAGTTCTCTGATTCATTTGATTTTATCAGTTCTCTGATTGATTTGATTTTATCAGTTCTCTGATTGATTTGATTTTATCAGTTCTCTGATTGATTTGATTTTATCAGTTCTCTGATTGATTTGATTTTATCAGTTCTCTGATTGATTTGATTTTATCAGTTCTCTGATTGATTTGATTTTATCAGTTCTCTGATTGATTTGATTTTATCAGTTCTCTGATTGATTTGATTTTATCAGTTCTCTGATTGATTTGATTTTATCAGTTCTCTGATTGATTTGATTTTATCAGTTCTCTGATTGATTTGATTTTATCAGTTCTCTGATTGATTTGATTTTATCAGTTCTCTGATTGATTTGATTTTATCAGTTCTCTGATTGATTTGATTTTATCAGTTCTCTGATTGATTTGATTTTATCAGTTCTCTGATTGATTTGATTTTATCAGTTCTCTGATTGATTTGATTTTATCAGTTCTCTGATTGATTTGATTTTATCAGTTCTCTGATTGATTTGATTTTATCAGTTCTCTGATTGATTTGATTTTATCCGTTCTCTGATTGATTTGATTTTATCAGTTCTCTGATTGATTTGATTTTATCCGTTCTCTGATTGATTTGATTTTATCAGTTCTCTGATTGATTTGATTTTATCAGTTCTCTGGTTGATTTGATTTTATCAGTTCTCTGATTGATTTGATTTTATCAGTTCTCTGATTGATTTGATTTTATCAGTTCTCTGATTGATTTGATTTTATCAGTTCTCTGATTGATTTGATTTTATCAGTTCTCTGATTGATTTGATTTTATCAGTTCTCTGATTGATTTGATTTTATCAGTTCTCTGATTGATTTGATTTTATCAGTTCTCTGATTGATTTGATTTTATCAGTTCTCTGATTGATTTGATTTTATCAGTTCTCTGATTGATTTGATTTTATCAGTTCTCTGATTGATTTGATTTTATCAGTTCTCTGATTGATTTGATTTTATCAGTTCTCTGATTGATTTGATTTTATCAGTTCTCTGATTGATTTGATTTTATCAGTTCTCTGATTGATTTGATTTTATCAGTTCTCTGATTTGATTTTATTAGTAGTCGTGTTAATGGTGGTTTCTATAGTAGTCGTGTTAATGGTGGTTTTTATAGTAGCCGTGTTAATGGTGTTCTCTATAGTAGTCGTGTTAATCGTGTTCTCTATAGTAGTCGTGTTAATAGTGGTTTTTATAGTAGTCGTGTTAATGGTGTTCTCTATAGTAGTCGTGTTAATAGTGGTTTCTATAGTAGTCGTGTTAATAGTGGTTTTTATAGTAGCCGTGTTAATCGTGTTCTCTATAGTAGTCGTGTTAATGGTGTTTTCTGTAGTAGTCGTGTTAATAGTGGTTTCTATAGTAGTCGTGTTAATGGTGTTCTCTATAATAGTCGTGTTAATGGTGTTCTCTATAGTAGTCGTGTTAATCATGTTTTCTATAGTAGTCGTGTTGATCGTGTTTGTTTTCTATAATAGTCGTGATATTAGTGTTTTTGATGTGAAAAAGTGATTTATTTATTCAGACTTGTTAAAAAAAGAAAAGCTGAATTACTGATACAATTCAATTACTGATAGTATTATGTTCCACTTAAAGTCTAAGCCTTATGTAGCGACCATCATTTCACAACATTGGTTTGACTGGATTAGGAGCAGACCATCCTTCCTCTGAATCCGCATGACGAACTTCATACGACTCGGACGTATTAGCTTCATTTATAAACCTGGGAGGATCATTTGTTTCTAGCTGTGCCTTTTTTTCATTATATTCCGAAAGTTCCTGAAACGATCAGAAAAATTATGAGGACGAGTTTGATGAGAGAGGGGCAAGAATATTTGTCAGTCTAGAATAATGACTAGACTACCAATAAATGTACCATCATTCATTTACTATATAAAGATTTAATTATTATTGATGTCTACAGATTGAATTTATTTTTTCTAATGTTAATTTGAGATTCCACAGTACCAATCTCTACATCCACTTTCCAACTTTTAGAATCTTATAGAATTTCTTACATGTCGAAACGCCCCAAAATTATCCGATTTAGTAGTAACGAAGACCACAGACTTAATTGATGCTTTACGATGCTTTTTTAACCAATCGCCCACCGCTTCAATAGCCGTCTAGAATGAAAATCGCATGAAGAGAATTGAAATTGTACGAAGCTATTTAATTAGACGTTCCATATTAGCAGTGAAATATTTACCTTGGCAGCAACCAAAGAATTAATTTTCATATTACCAGTTCCCAAGGCTGGAAGTGCAAGAATCCGTACACCCAAACTACTCGCCACATTCAAGATCTCTTTGTGGCACTTCACATAGAGTGATTTCCAGTTTTTATTATTAGAGTCTGGACAGACAGTATGAAGAACTGGAACTCCAAGCTGGTATCCAAGTGTAGGGCAAACTTTACCAACATCGCAGCGTTGATTCTGACAAGCTTCATCAAGAAAATACTTTCCATTTCTATGTCCAGCTACAACAGCAACATAAGATACAGGACAATTCCAGATAATCCAAAACTACAAGAATATTTTCCTATTAATTTCACTAGTTCAATCATTCTAACGATCATGATTGAATGATTGGCTGGTTGTGGCTACGCAATGACTAGATCACCATACCTGCCAGTTTAAGTACTTGGCTGATTCTTCCAGAGTCAAGTTGCATTTCCTGGTTCGTAGAATTGACAACAGCGTCACAACGGCTAGAAGCATCGGTAACGAACTGTACGATATCTTCATTAACAACAGAAATGTCGCCGAAACTGATTTGAAGAGGAGAAACAGTAATTCATCATGAATTTGTTTGCAGAAAGGATTCATCATCCATTATAGACTTAATTAAAAGAACGACTTACGCTTTTCCATCAAATTGACCCCGGTGTTCAAGTTTCGGTAATCCTTTCACGCATTTAACCAGTCCATATTTCTTGACTTTTTCTTCCGTTCCCTTGATCCCATACATTGAAAATAATCGTTCCTGTGGGTTGGTCATGTTTTCTCTCTTTCGCAGAAGGGAAGGATTTATACCAAAAATGTTGCAGCGTTGACTGATCGCCGCGGCATCTTGCGCTTTGTTGTTGACAGAGTCCATTGTTGTTGTTGTGGAATCTTGCGCTTTGTTGTTGACAGAGTCCATTGTTGTTGTTGTGGAATCTTGCGCTTTGTTGTTGACAGAGTCCATTGTTGTTGTTGTGGAATCTTGCGCTTTGTTGTTGACAGAGTCCATTGTTGTTGTTGTGGAATCTTGCGTGTTGTTCTCGACAGAGTCCATTGTTGTTGTTGTGGAATCTTGCGCTTTGTTGTTGACAGAGTCCATTGTTGTTGTTGTGGAATCTTGCGCTTTGTTTTTGACATAAAACATTATTGCGTCGTAAAGTGTGTTATTAATTTGACCACGTTTAAAAACAGAATGAAACATTGTGTTGTTATCATCATCAACGTAAGTAGGATCTGGCTTTAACTGGTTGAGAACATTAACGATATTGTAAAAATAAGCTTTTTGTGCATCAGGGCAACCAACTGCTGACGGCCCTGTCAATTGCTTCAGAAGAACGAAGGCGCTGAGTGACTTATTCTTGATTGTCTCAGTAGCAACTTTTTCCCATCTGTTCAAAAAGTCTATTGCTGCACTTTCGCGTTGATCTGTAAATATATTCGGTGCAGTATTCGTCATTTCACAGATTGCAAAAGGTGAAGCCTCCTGTAAGATGCGCTTTAGAATAGCTGGACGCTGTAGTAGATGAGTGTTGCTGTTAATGAGAGCTACAAGCTCACTTTGGTGAATTCTGTAGTCATGGAGACGATTGAGTTTTTTCAACAACCACCAGCCCCTCGTCCGATCAAGAACAGTCCTGGTAAACAGATTTTTGAAATCATCCCAACAGCCGTTTCCCAATAAACCAACATTTTCAATTCTCTTGTTAATCTGTTGATGCAACTCAACAGTGTCATCAATAGTGTTATTATGGTCACCATTGTTATGAGATGTTGGAGAAGGGTAAGATAGTAAGAATGGAAACTGAACTGAACAATGCAAAACTGCTGATGAAAAAATTGTTGCTGTAGATGGTGATGCTGATTTACCAGATTTAACCACCAAATAATTTTTTTTTAAATCCATGTTGGGAGTAACAAAAAAACCAATTGTAAAATAGATAATAAGATTTTATTAATTGTAAATAAGAAAACAATCGAAATTTACTTGCAAACTATAAAATAATAAACTGCTAGAATTATGTCAATTCTTTGTATTACCGGAAATCCCAAATGAAAACATGCATGATAATAACAGACCTGATAAAATCAGAGAACAGATATTAACAGAGAACAGATATTAACAGAGAACAGATATTACCAGAGAACAGATATTAACAGAGAACAGATATTAACAGAGAACAGATATTACCAGAGAACAGATATTAACAGAGAACAGATATTAACAGAGAATAGATATTAACAGAGAATAGATATTAACAGAGAATAGATATTAACAGAGAACAGATATTAACAGAGAACAGATATTAACAGAGAACAGATATTAACAGAGAACAGATATTAACAGAGAACAGATATTAACAGAGAACAGATATTAACAGAGAACAGATATTAACAGAGAACAGATATTAACAGAGAACAGATATTAACAGAGAACAGATATTAACAGAGAATAGATATTAACAGAGAACAGATATTAACAGAGAATGGATATTAACAGAGAACAGATATTAACAGAGAACAGATATTAACAGAGAACAGATATTAACAGAGAATAGATATTAACAGAGAACAGATATTAACAGAGAACAGATATTAACAGAGAACAGATATTAACAGAGAACAGATATTAACAGAGAACAGATATTAACAGAGAACAGATATTAACAGAGAACAGATATTAACAGAGAACAGATATTAACAGAGAATAGATATTAACAGAGAATAGATATTAACAGAGAATAGATATTAACAGAGAACAGATACTAACAGAGAACAGATATTAACAGAGAACAGATATTAACAGAGAACAGATATTAACAGAGAACAGATATTAACAGAGAACAGATATTAACAGAGAACAGATATTAACAGAGAATAGATATTAACAGAGAATAGATATTAACAGAGAATAGATATTAACAGAGAACAGATATTAACAGAGAACAGATATTAACAGAGAACAGATATTAACAGAGAACAGATATTAACAGAGAACAGATATTAACAGAGAACAGATATTAACAGAGAACAGATATTAACAGAGAACAGATATTAACAGAGAACAGATATTAACAGAGAATAGATATTAACAGAGAACAGATATTAACAGAGAATGGATATTAACAGAGAACAGATATTAACAGAGAACAGATATTAACAGAGAACAGATATTAACAGAGAATAGATATTAACAGAGAACAGATATTAACAGAGAACAGATAATAACAGAGAACAGATATTAACAGAGAACAGATATTAACAGTGAACAGATATTAACAGAGAACAGATATTAACAGAGAACAGATATTAACAGAGAACAGATATTAACAGAGAACAGATATTAACAGAGAACAGATATTAACAGAGAACAGATATTAACAGAGAACAGATATTAACAGAGAACAGATATTAACAGAGAACAGATATTAACAGAGAACAGATATTAACAGAGAACAGATATTAACAGAGAACAGATATTAACAGAGAACAGATATTAACAGAGAACAGATATTAACAGAGAACAGATATTAACAGAGAACAGATATTAACAGAGAACATATATTAACAGAGAACAGATATTAACAGAGAACAGATATTAACAGAGAACAGATATTAACAGAGAACAGATATTAACAGAGAACATATATTAACAGAGAACAGATATTAACAGAGAACAGATATTAACAGAGAACAGATATTAACAGAGAACAGATATTAACAGAGAACAGATATTAACAGAGAACAGATATTAACAGAGAACATATATTAACAGAGAACAGATATTAACAGAAAACAGATATTAACAGAGAACAGATATTAACAGAGAACAGATATTAACAGAGAACAGATATTTACAGAGAATAGATATTAACAGAGAACAGATATTAACAGAGAATGGATATTAACAGAGAACAGATATTAACAGAGAACAGATATTAACAGAGAACAGATATTAACAGAGAATAGATATTAACAGAGAACAGATATTAACAGAGAACAGATATTAACAGAGAACAGATATTAACAGATAACAGATATTAACAGAGAACAGATATTAACAGAGAACAGATACTAACAGAGAACAGATATTAACAGAGAACAGATATTAACAGAGAACAGATATTAACAGAGAACAGATAATAACAGAGAACAGATAATAACAGAGAACAGATATTAACAGAGAACAGATATTAACAGTGAACAGATATTAACAGAGAACAGATATTAACAGAGAACAGATATTAACAGAGAACAGATATTAACAGAGAACAGATATTAACAGAGAACAGATATTAACAGAGAACAGATATTAACAGAGAACAGATATTAACAGAGAACAGATATTAACAGAGAACAGATATTAACAGAGAACAGATATTAACAGAGAACAGATATTAACAGAGAACAGATATTAACAGAGAACAGATATTAACAGAGAACAGATATTAACAGAGAACAGATATTAACAGAGAACAGATATTAACAGAGAACATATATTAACAGAGAACAGATATTAACAGAGAACAGATATTAACAGAGAACAGATATTAACAGAGAACAGATATTAACAGAGAACATATATTAACAGAGAACAGATATTAACAGAGAACAGATATTAACAGAGAACAGATATTAACAGAGAACAGATATTAACAGAGAACAGATATTAACAGAGAACAGATATTAACAGAGAACATATATTAACAGAGAACAGATATTAACAGAAAACAGATATTAACAGAGAACAGATATTAACAGAGAACAGATATTAACAGAGAATAGATATTAACAGAGAACAGATATTAACAGAGAACATATATTAACAGAGAACAGATATTAACAGAAAACAGATATTAACAGAGAACAGATATTAACAGAGAACAGATATTAACAGAGAACATATATTAACAGAGAACAGATATTAACAGAGAACAGATATTAACAGAGAACAGATATTAACAGAGAACAGATATTAACAGAGAACATATATTAACAGAGAACAGATATTAACAGAGAACAGATATTAACAGAGAACAGATATTAACAGAGAACAGATATTAACAGAGAATAGATATTAACAGAGAACAGATATTAACAGAGAATAGATATTAACAGAGAACAGATATTAACAGAGAACAGATATTAACAGAGAACAGATATTAACAGAGAACAGATATTAACAGAGAATAGATATTAACAGAGAACAGATATTAACAGAGAACAGATATTAACAGAAAACAGATACTAACAGAGAACAGATATTAACAGAGAACAGATATTAACAGACAACAGATATTAACAGATATTAACAGAGAACAGATATTAACAGAGAACAGATATTAACAGAGAACAGATGTTAACAGAGAACAGATATTAACAGAGAACAGATATTAACAGAGAACAGGTATTAACAGAAAACAGATATTAACAGAGAACTGATATTAACAGAGAACAGATATTAACAGAGAACAGATATTAACAGAGAACAGATATTAACAGAGAACAGATATTAACAGAGAACAGATATTAACAGAGAACAGATATTAACAGAGAACAGATATTAACAGAGAACAGATATTAACAGAGAACAGATATTAACAGAGAACAGATATTAACAGAGAACAGATATTAACAGAGAACAGATATTAACAGAGAACAGATATTAACAGAGAACATATATTAACAGAGAACAGATATTAACAGAGAACAGATATTAACAGAGAACAGATATTAACAGAGAACAGATATTAACAGAGAACAGATATTAACAGAGAACAGATATTAACAGAGAACAGATACTAACAGAGAACAGATATTAACAGAGAACAGATATTAACAGAGAACAGATATTAACAGAGAACAGATATTAACAGAGAACAGATATTAACAGAGAACAGATATTAACAGAGAACAGATATTAACAGAGAACAGATATTAACAGAGAACAGATATTAACAGAGAACAGATATTAACAGAGAATAGATATTAACAGAGAACAGATATTAACAGAGAATAGATATTAACAGAGAACAGATATTAACAGAGAACAGATATTAACAGAGAACAGATATTAACAGAGAACAGATATTAACAGAGAACAGATATTAACAGAGAACAGATATTAACAGAGAACAGATATTAACAGAGAATAGATATTAACAGAGAACAGATATTAACAGAGAATAGATATTAACAGAGAACAGATATTAACAGAGAACAGATATTAACAGAGAACAGATATTAACAGAGAACAGATATTAACAGAGAATAGATATTAACAGAGAACAGATATTAACAGAGAACAGATATTAACAGAGAACAGATACTAACAGAGAACAGATATTAACAGAGAACAGATATTAACAGACAACAGATATTAACAGAGAACAGATATTAACAGAGAACAGATATTAACAGAGAACAGATATTAACAGAGAACAGATATTAACAGAGAACAGATATTAACAGAGAACAGGTATTAACAGAAAACAGATATTAACAGAGAACTGATATTAACAGAGAACAGATATTAACAGAAAACAGATATTAACAGAGAACAGATATTAACAGAAAACAGATATTAACAGAGAACAGATATTAACAGAGAACAGATACTAACAGAGAACAGATATTAACAGAGAACAGATATTAACAGACAACAGATATTAACAGATATTAACAGAGAACAGATATTAACAGAGAACAGATATTAACAGAGAACAGATATTAACAGAGAACAGAGATTAACAGAGAACAGATATTAACAGAGAACAGGTATTAACAGAAAACAGATATTAACAGAGAACTGATATTAACAGAGAACAGATATTAACAGAAAACAGATATTAACAGAGAACTGATATTAACAGAGAACAGATATTAACAGAGAACATATATTAACAGAGAACAGATATTAACAGAGAACAGATATTAACAGAGAACAGATATTAACAGACAACAGATATTAACAGATATTAACAGAGAACAGATATTAACAGAGAACAGGTATTAACAGAAAACAGATATTAACAGAGAACTGATATTAACAGAGAACAGATATTAACAGAAAACAGATATTAACAGAGAACAGATATTAACAGAGAACAGATATTAACAGAGAACAGATATTAACAGAAAACAGATATTAACAGAGAACAGATATTAACAGAGAACAGATACTAACAGAGAACAGATATTAACAGAGAACAGATATTAACAGACAACAGATATTAACAGATATTAACAGAGAACAGATATTAACAGAGAACAGATATTAACAGAGAACAGATATTAACAGAGAACAGATATTAACAGAGAACAGATATTAACAGAGAACAGGTATTAACAGAAAACAGATATTAACAGAGAACTGATATTAACAGAGAACAGATATTAACAGAAAACAGATATTAACAGAGAACAGATATTAACAGAGAACAGATATTAGATATTAACAGAGAACAGATATTAACAGAAAACAGATATTAACAGAGAACAGATATTAACAGAGAACAGATATTATCAGAGAACAGATATTAACAGAGAACAGATATTAACAGAGAACAGATATTAACAGAGAACAGATATTAACAGAGAACAGGTATTAACAGAAAACAGATATTAACAGAGAACTGATATTAACAGAGAACAGATATTAACAGAAAACAGATATTAACAGAGAACAGATATTAACAGAGAACAGATATTAGATATTAACAGAAAACAGATATTAACAGAGAACAGATATTAACAGAGAACAGATATTAACAAAAAACAGAGATTATCAGAGAACAGATATTAACAGAGAACAGATATTAACAGAGAACAGATATTAACAGAGAACAGATATTAACAGAGAACAGGTATTAACAGAGAACAGATATTAACAGAAAACAGATATTAACAGAGAACAGATATTAACAGAGAACAGATATTAGATATTAACAGAGAACAGATATTAACAGAAAACAGATATTAACAGAGAACAGATATTAACAGAGAACAGATATTAGATATTAACAGAAAACAGATATTATCAGAGAACAGATATTAACAGAGAACAGATATTAACAGAGAACAGATATTAACAGAGAACAGATATTAACAGAGAACAGATATTAACAGAGAATAGATATTAACAGAAAACAGATATTAACAGAGAACAGATATTAACAGAGAACAGATATTAACAGAGAACAGGTATTAACAGAAAACAGATATTAACAGAGAACTGATATTAACAGAGAACAGATATTAACAGAAAACAGATATTAACAGAGAATAGATATTAACAGAGAATAGATATTAACAGAGAACAGGTATTAACAGAGAACAGATATTAACAGAGAACAGATATTAACAGAGAACTGATATTAACAGAGAATAGATATTAACAGAAAACAGATATTAACAGAGAACAGATATTATCAGAGAACTGATATTAACAGAGAACAGATATTAACAGAAAACAGATATTAACAGAGAACAGATATTATGAGAGAACAGATATTAACAGAGAACAGATATTAGATATTAACAGAGAACAGATATTAACAGAAAACAGATATTAACAGAGAACAGATATTAACAGAGAACAGATATTATCAGAGAACAGATATTAACAGAGAACAGATATTAACAGAGAACTGATATTAACAGAGAACAGATATTAACAGAGAACAGATATTAACAGAGAACAGATATTAACAGAGAACTGATATTAACAGAGAACAGATATTAACAGAGAACAGATATTAACAGAGAACAGATATTAACAGAGAACAGGTATTAACAGAAAACAGATATTAACAGAGAACTGATATTAACAGAGAACAGATATTAACAGAAAACAGATATTAACAGAGAACAGATATTAACAGAGAACAGATATTAGATATTAACAGAAAACAGATATTAACAGAGAACAGATATTAACAGAGAACAGATATTATGAGAGAACAGATATTAACAGAGAACAGATATTAGATATTATCAGAGAACTGATATTAACAGAGAACAGATATTATCAGAGAACTGATATTAACAGAGAACAAATATTAACAGAAAACAGATATTAACAGAGAACAGATATTAACAGAGAACTGATATTAACAGAGAACAGATATTAACAGAGAACAGATATTAACAGAGAACAGATATTAACAGAGAACTGATATTAACAGAGAACAGATATTAACAGAGAACAGATATTAACAGAGAACAGATATTAACAGAGAACAGGTATTAACAGAAAACAGATATTAACAGAGAACTGATATTAACAGAGAACAGATATTAACAGAAAACAGATATTAACAGAGAACAGATATTAACAGAGAACAGATATTAGATATTAACAGAAAACAGATATTAACAGAGAACAGATATTAACAGAGAACAGATATTAACAGAAAACAGATATTAACAGAAAACAGATATTAACAGAGAACAGATATTATCAGAGAACTGATATTAACAGAGAACAGATATTAACAGAAAACAGATATTAACAGAGAACAGATATTATCAGAGAACAGATATTATCAGAGAACTGATATTAACAGAGAACAGATATTAACAGAGAACAGGTATTAACAGAAAACAGATATTAACAGAGAACAGATATTATCAGAGAACTGATATTAACAGAGAACAGATATTAACAGAAAACAGATATTAACAGAAAACAGATATTAACAGAAAACAGATATTAACAGAGAACAGATATTATCAGACAATAGATATTAACAGAAAACAGATATTAACAGAAAACAGATATTAACAGAGAACAGATATTATCAGAGAACTGATATTAACAGAGAACAGATATTAACAGAAAACAGATATTAACAGAGAACAGATATTATCAGAGAACAGATATTATCAGAGAACTGATATTAACAGAGAACAGATATTAACAGAGAACAGGTATTAACAGAAAACAGATATTAACAGAGAACAGATATTATCAGAGAACTGATATTAACAGAGAACAGATATTAACAGAAAACAGATATTAACAGAAAACAGATATTAACAGAAAACAGATATTAACAGAGAACAGATATTATCAGACAATAGATATTAACAGAGAACAGGTATTAACAGAGAACAGATCTTAACAGAGAACAGATATTAACAGAGAACAGATATTAACAGAGAACAGATATTAACAGAGAACAGATATTAACAGAGAACAGATATTATCAGAGAACTGATATTAACAGAGAACAGATATTATCAGAGAACTGATATTAACAGAGAACAGATATTAACAGAGAACAGATATTATCAGAGAACTGATATTAACAGAGAACAGATATTAACAGAAAACAGATATTAACAGAAAACAGATATTAACAGAGAACAGATATTATCAGAGAACTGATATTAACAGAGAACAGATATTAACAGAAAACAGATATTAACAGAAAACAGATATTAACAGAGAACAGATATTATCAGAGAACAGATATTATCAGAGAACTGATATTAACAGAGAACAGATATTAACAGAAAACAGATATTAACAGAAAACAGATATTAACAGAGAACAGATATTATCAGAGAACTGATATTAACAGAGAACTGATATTAACAGAAAACAGATATTAACAGAGAACAGATATTATCAGAGAACTGATATTAACAGAGAACAGATATTAACAGAAAACAGATATTAACAGAAAACAGATATTAACAGAGAACAGATATTATCAGAGAACTGATATTAACAGAGAACAGATATTAACAGAAAACAGATATTAACAGAGAACAGATATTAACAGAGAACAGATATTAACAGAGAACAGATATTAACAGAGAACAGGTATCAACAGAAAACAGATATTAACAGAGAACAGATATTATCAGAGAACTGATATTAACAGAGAACAGATATTAACAGAAAACAGATATTAACAGAAAACAGATATTAACAGAAAACAGATATTAACAGAGAACAGATATTAACAGAGAACAGATATTAACAGAGAACAGATATTAACAGAGAACAGATATTAACAGAGAACAGATATTAACAGAGAACAGATATTAACAGAGAACAGATACTAACAGAGAACAGATATTAACAGAGAACAGATATTAACAGAGAACAGATATTAACAGAGAACTGATATTAACAGAGAACAGATATTAACAGAGAACTGATATTAACAGAGAACAGATATTAACAGAGAACAGATATTAACAGAGAACTGATATTAACAGAGAACAGATATTAACAGAGAACAGATATTAACAGAGAACTGATATTAACAGAGAACAGATATTAACAGAGAACTGATATTAACAGAGAACAGATATTAACAGAGAACAGATATTAACAGAGAACAGATATTAACAGAGAACAGATATTAACAGAGAACAGATATTAACAGAGAACAGATATTAACAGAGAAGCGTCTCAGCAAGCAGGAGATTCTTCGAGCAAGAGTTCCAATTCTTGGAGCTCGGTTAAACAGGGCAATTTGAGCTGGTGAAATTACTGATATGTCGGCACCAGTGTCTAGGCAGCAATTGAAGAACACCCCATTGAGTAGTACTTCTACCACTGGACGATTGAATCGTTGCGGTTGAACATAAGGTTTAATATCAAATTCTACAGGCTTTACTTGATGCTGATGAAATACATGTAGCTGCGCTACTTTAACTGCTTCATCCCATTCTCCTGAACTACTCGGCACCTGGAAGCCGGGTAGCGAAATTAAAAAGGACGAGTTAAACCCCTTCGTTGAGACTGGGTAGATGGCTGATGACTCGAAGCTCGAGATCCACTGTGTGGACCTGGAGTTGATTTACACGGAATGCTTCCTCAGGGTCTGGCTTCAATAACGGACCCGGAGATTGTATTTTCACTTGCAAAGCATTGACTCCTGTCGCTGGGAAAGCACCCAACCTAGTTTGATGTGGGTAGTCATCATATTGAGAGTTATTATAAGACTGATTGGACTGTCTAGAATCTCTGGGGCCTCCGCCGCCTCTTCCTCTGCGAGAATTGGCGCGTTGTTGCCGTTGTTCCTTAGAAGGTTTCTGTTCGGGGAATTTAACCCAGCATTTCTCCTCTGAATGACCAATTCGTTGGCAATGATTGCACAACGGTCTGTCCGTGGCAGGCTGAGTGGACTTAGCTCTTCGAGCAGAAGGATTTGACTGTGGTTTTTGATCAGGAAACTTCTTCCAACACTTCTCTTCGAGATGTCCTACACGCTGACAAAAGTTGCAGAGGGGTCGATCTGTGCCAGGCAAGGTTGCACGGGGGTTGGAATTCGCCGTTACACTGCAAACTGGTGCCTGCGGCACAACTTGGTGACGTTGAGCCTCAAGAGTAGGTTGAGTGAGGGACATCTTGGCTGGCTGCAGCGGCGCTGCTAGGATTACAGGGTAAAGTGCTGCGTCGATGGCAGCAGATGTTGGTTGCTTTGCCGCACTTAAGCACCATTCAGAGAAAGCGTATACTCCACTGGAATCCACAGGGAGATGCTTCCCATTAGCCAGGGTCTGGTTGCGTACCCTGCTGAATTCCAAAGGGTCAAGGCTGGCAGACAAAGTCGGGTATTCTGAATAGACTTTGTTATAAAACTGCTGTTTGGCGATTGGATCCATATGCACTCCCAGGGCTGTGACTACGACTGCACAAGTGCGATGAGGCTCTTGCTTTTCCATTGAGCAACGCAACATAAAGATCACGCGATCTAGTAGCTCTTCTTGAGTTGTGATTCCCAATTTCTTTATCCTCAAGGTGCTTGCAGCACGAACCGGGTCTATTCCTAGGCTTCGGTAGACCACAGCGCCAATTGCACACGCTAACTGATCACTCTGGATTACTGGGAGGAGCTCTTGATACTGCCTCATGACATGCTGAGCTGCGTACTGCGGCGAGCGTCTCAGCAAGCAGTAATTACCTTCCATTGTTCCTTCAGACTGAACGTACCCTCTGACCTGTTGATACCAAGAGCAGAAGTCACGGTGTGACTCATTCTTGGCTTCTGGAGAGAAATATGGCCAAAATTTGCATCGTTTGTTCGCTTCCCTAGCGTCGACTTCGGGAAAAGCAAGTGGGAAACTGATGGTGTTAGGATCATCCAGCCTTGCACCCGGTGCGACTCCAACCCACATGCTTGGATTGTGTTCGGTCAGTGCCAATGACGCAGTTGTTATTTGTTGAGGGGGTGGTCGCACAGGGACACTATCCATAAAATAGTGAGTGAAGTTCTCCAACTGTGTTGGGTCTCCAGTAACTGCTGCAGCCCAGTCTTTAATGGCTCCGTGAGTTCCTCTTTTCAAATAGACTGAGATAAACTTTCCCAATGGCCAGTCAACTCTCCCAGTTCGCTTTGGATCAAACATTGACTGAAACAAATAATACTCAGTGTCTGAGACTCGATCACAGACTGCTGTTGGGACCAATCCGTCCAATTTCAGTGCCTGAACTGAAAGGCTCTCCATGCGAACTGCTTCTTGGATCATCTCTTCGGTTGTTGACGGTCGAGAATAATAACGAGCTGGAAAAGACTTTCTATCCGACTGAGCAGTGGACACCGGCGGTGTTGGAGAAACTCTAGGGGATTTAATGATGGGGGATACAGGAGTAGTTGCTTCGTAAGCTTCCACTACTTCCTCTAATAAAACTTGAGGGTCAACGGGATTTGCTGCGCTAGAAGCTCATCCGCCTCTGCAAGGTGAGGAATGGAAGGCACGCTAGAGGAGCTAACTCTAGGGCTAACACGACGTGCTGCCTCGTCATTAATTACTGGACGTCTTCTTGAGGGCGCCATTGCGATACTGAAGTCTGCTTAAGATGCTATAAAATAAAGGAGTGAGAATAAATATATATGTGATTTTTTATAATGTGAACGAGGAGGTAAGCAATAATGAACTTATATTTATGAACGTATGATTGAGGGCTTTCGAAGCTCTATTTAATTATGAAGATTGACTTTATGCTTAATTATTACTATGATGATATATTATTTTATTTTTTATTTATTTTTTGATGAATATTATTTAAATTTTCGGATGCATAAATTTCTTTCTATTTTATTATTAGACACTCTAAGGTCTCATGTCGTCTAATTGACTAGGATACTTGATTTCTTTCACCCGGGTCTTCACGGCTTCAATGTCCCGGAAAATGGGAACCACTTTTGATAGCCACCTTTGCTTTCAAAGGACTTAGCTATTTATTTAAATGTGCAAACAGCACGTGATGTGTTCTAATAAAGACTTTAACACTAAAGTGAACAAGAGAGAAGAACACAGACAATAAGCACTTTAGAATCTGAGAAGAAGAGTGCAAGACTTAGGTTGAGATGCTAGAAGCATCCTGATGAAGTAGTCTTTCTAGTCTGTGACTGAATTAGTGCAACACCAAATAAGAGTTTTACCTTTGTTCAGGCGGTGTTGCGTGCGGTTCTTATCTTAATGATAGAATGGCTTAACGTTGCTTAATGTTGAAAGCAGAATAGCGATGAAAAAACGCTAAGGCAATATAGTTGAGAAAAAGCACAGAATCAGATTGAATCTGATAGATCGAGTCTGGCAGCGCCTGCGACAGACTCGTCTCCAAACATAAATAAAATTAAAATAATAAAAACTCAAAATAAAAATAATATTAACAATGAATTCTTCGAACTCGAAACTTCCTTCGCCGAAGGTCTTCCAAAGCTTGGTTGAATATATTCCAAAGCCTGATCATTTAATAAGAACAAACGAGAGAGAATTATCATTTCAAGCACCTAATTAATGTGAAACGAAACCTCAAACACTCCGTGAGTGTCTTTAAGTCACTGAACTCTGTGAGTGATAATGATATTACTGATTACACAATGAACTTTATAAGTGAACTTAACCCAAGAACCTAATTAATTGTTGTCTGATTTATTAAGAGGCACTTGAGAATCAAATATGAATTATTCTAAGAATTAAACTAAGAAAATAACTTCTACCATGGCTATCACTTCTGCAACCAACCGTAATAACAAGCGCCGACGTATGTGAAAGGATTTTCAGGGTTTTGGAGGGCCCCTGGTGGGTTAACCACCTATTTCAAAAACCTGGAAATCCTCATGAATCTGACGCATGTTTATAACGGCTACGGCCGGTACATCTTGCGTTATGGCATGTACTTACAAACAGTCTTCTTCTTTTTTGCGTTCGTTAAACTATTCTTTTGTTTTATTTTGTTTTGAATTATCCTTAAACATCCTGAACATTTAAACTATCAAATCGAGATTAAGTTATCTTGGCCCAGTTGTTTTAGTTCTTCACCAAACACGCAGAAAACCTCAATTCAGCTTCACGCGAAATCTTTATTGGCTTTTGCCTGGTATTAAACCCTGCGTTAAAACCTGACCTTCCTCTCACTATATCTCCTATATGCTTCAATCCAACTTATAATCCAACCTGGTCAAAAATCAGCCAAATGAATCCCAATTTGCCAATTATAGATTGGTTTCTTGATCTGTTGTTAAATATGTCTGGGATGACACAGTTATCCTTAATACTAATGAGTTTATCATTTGTTGGTGCAGGGATTCGATCCCTAGTCCTTTGGGCTAGGGAGGCAAAGCAAGATCCCATTGCGCTAAGTGTTCAATTCTTATTTTCCCTAAGCGTTGTTACCTTTGTTGTATCTCGAAGTTATAAATTCATAATATGTTTTCCCAAGTTCTTTAATGACATACGGGGTACATATACACCCTCTATTCCCATAATAACCATCCCGAACACTATTCCAACCATCTGGCTCTGCTATTTCTTGATTCTATTCATGATCTCAATCCCTGTGATGTGGTGGATTGGTCGATCATTTGGTGGACAACAGCTGGGCAACAACAACGACAAGCCCCTACCATCCACCACCCTCACTCTTAACCAACCCTTGATGGCAACCAACATGATCACTCTCGCAGATGTTCAATCTCTTATATCCGCTGCATTACAACCAGTTCTTCATGAGATTGGCATGCATGCCAAAACATGCCATATCTCACCATCCACACAGAACATTTCTTCGATCCCCAACAACCAAGATGTGGAAATTGCCCGGACAAACCAGAGAATTGATGCTCTGGCTGCCCTCCTAACGGATCTTCCATCTGCATATCTTGTAAGTGCAACGACAGACGAAATTCTCAGTGAACTAAGAGAGCTCCGTGACATCGTGTTCTGCGGATCAACCACTCAAGAAAAAAGGTCATCTATGACACATACAATCGCAAAGACAACCCAAGCTCCGCAACTCCGACCAAGCATATCCACACCCTCACCAAGAAAAACGGAACGACACCCAAAAGCACTGGCTCAAGCTGCAGATCCCACGGAGTGGATTCTTGTCGAGCCTAAAACCCGACAAAACCGCCATGGATCTATCCCTTCAACAAGCTCCTCATCAGCATCACAAGGCTCCGACGAATTTCCAACTATCCGACAACCTGTAGAACAGATGACATACGCGAAGGTGGTCACAGGAGAACGCAAAATAGCAAAGACCACAAGGGAACCCCGCCGTCAAAACGTAACCATACTTACCCGCCCACGACCTACAGCTACCCCAAACGCTTCCTTTGACCTCATTCGGGCCGCGACAGAACAGACAGAGGAGCAACTATTCGAAACTCTAAAATAAAGAGCAACAGAGAAGAAACAAGACAACAAAGAGCCAGAATACTTGACCCCTGAAGAAAAGACCTTGTCTCTTGACGAATTGTGGAGGCAATGAAAATTGGAAGGCCAAAGACGTCGAGCTGAACAAGAAGCTTTACGCTCCTTTGACTTCGAGCCCTTAGGAACTCTGACAGAAGCACAATTGAAACTCCCACGCAGGGACATAAAACGCATTATTCAAAACCGAAAGAATGAAATATGGGCAGCAACAATGAGAGCAAAGGGCGTGCAGGTAATTGAATGTAGTGTGTGCCATAGGTTACTGTCACGATAACCGATTTCTTTAGTCGCCGAGAAATCAGTTATCTGATTATGACAGATGCGCAACGATTCTACGCTACGCGGTCGTGTGCAACACGTGAAGACCTGACCCTAATTAGACTTGTAAAAAAAGATAGTTCCTGAATTGAAGTTGAACATTGAAATTTGAATAAAAGTACTTGCATAAAATCATGAAGTCAAAGTACATAAAAAACCACAAAACTATTAAAGAATACTTCTAGACACTTATACTAATTCGACATCAACGCGGGTCTCGGAGATCTTTCGGGGTATCCTTCCCTGCTGGGCTCACAACCTTGTCCGACCCTGAAGTGTTAATCCTCGTAATACTGGCGTCTTTTTCCTCTTTTTACACAGAATCTTCCATAAAACACAAACTGATTTAGGTCCTCTCCCTCTTCTTCTGTGCTTTTCTGCATGTGCATTCCACTGCATGCCGACTCAATGGTGTGTGCACAAGTGGAATTACTGAAATTGATCTTATAGATTGAATATACTGACAAATCACCTTTTTGCAAACCGGGGAATTGAACCTCCAACCTCTAGCTTGTTCGGCGAGCGCTACCCCCAACTGGGCTATTTATCCTTATTTTAAACGGAGTTGAACTTCGACGTCGCATCAAAGTTAAAGTGATTTATCACGACAGACGGCTCCCCAACTTTGAAGCGACGGAGAAGGCAGGGTAAAGTGGCTTTTAGTGACTCTAGTTTCCTGGGAATTACTCCGTAAATGGGCTACTGAAATTTTCTTCGGTCTTCAACGGTTGTGCCCAGGTTGTCCACCATTTCTGTCACGATAACCGATTTCTTTAGTCGCCGAGAAATCAGTTATCTGATTATGACAGATGCGCAACGATTCTACGCTACGCGGTCGTGTGCAACACGTGAAGACCTGACCCTAATTAGACTTGTAAAAAAAGATAGTTCCTGAATTGAAGTTGAACATTGAAATTTGAATAAAAGTACTTGCATAAAATCATGAAGTCAAAGTACATAAAAAACCACAAAACTATTAAAGAATACTTCTAGACACTTATACTAATTCGACATCAACGCGGGTCTCGGAGATCTTTCGGGGTATCCTTCCCTGCTGGGCTCACAACCTTGTCCGACCCTGACTGAAGTGTTAATCCTCGTAATACTGGCGTCTTTTTCCTCTTTTTACACAGAATCTTCCATAAAACACAAACTGATTTAGGTCCTCTCCCTCTTCTTCTGTGCTTTTCTGCATGTGCATTCCACTGCATGCCGACTCAATGGTGTGTGCACAAGTGGAATTACTGAAATTGATCTTATAGATTGAATATACTGACAAATCACCTTTTTGCAAACCGGGGAATTGAACCTCCAACCTCTAGCTTGTTCGGCAAGCGCTACCCCCAACTGGGCTATTTATCCTTATTTTAAACGGAGTTGAACTTCGACGTCGCATCAAAGTTAAAGTGATTTATCACGACAGTTACACACCGGCGACCACAATTGTATGGCTACTAGATGGACTACAGCTAATCCTTACCGGGGAACTGCTCAACGAAACGTCGTAATCACCCAATCCCCGCAAGGGATTCAACTTCGGACGGCCGCTATCATTGATGAAAATAAAGTCCAGCAAGAATATGAAAGGGTGAAGGCCCTAAAGGAGGAGGCAGAGACCCGCCGACGGTTATCTGCCCCGCTCCAACCTACTCCTGTGCCTACTACAAACATGTCTATAACTCCAGCTATCTCCCATACCGACCCTCCGCAGTGCGTTTAGCACAAACCTTGCCCGACTAACCTACACCTGGCCCTCCCTATTTAGCAATTTTGCCCAAGCTATCACAGACCACTTGCTATGTTTCGCAGCCTATTTTAAAAACAAGACTTCCCCTGTTACAACAGCTCTAGCTCCGTTACAATTTCTACGCTTCACCAACCAAGATTCTTCGTTTGCAGCCCTAGTAGACAGCGGCTCCCAACTTAATGTCGTCAGTCACTCCCTCCTACCACACTTTAAATTCTATCCGCACCCAACTGAAGCTACTGGAATACAGGGAATAGGTGGAAAAGGAAGTGACATTGCTAAATGGATTAAATTGCCTATAATATTAGATGCCTCGCGCCAACTCCTCTGTATGAACGTACTATGTGCTGTAGTAACGGATATACCATGCCTTATACTATTCGGACTACCCTTCCTACATCAAATTAAAGCTACTCACAACATATCCAGCCAATACCTAGCTACCCCATACGGACCTCTGCCACTCACGACCGGCACCCCACACATTCCCGAATGTAACACCACAACCACAACCATAGACGAAGAGATACATGGACTCAATGACACTAACTTGACCGAGGAACAGAAAGCAGAGACCAAAGCACTCCTTGAAGAATTCCAAGACCTTTGGCGGAGCGGGAAACGTGGAAAAGCTCTTGGAATTGCACATCGGATTAAACTTCAACATGAACGGCCAATTGTATCAAGACCGCGACCGATATCTGAAGAGCAACAGAAAGTAGTGCAAGCGGAGATAACCAAAATGCTAGAAGAGAATGTGATAAGACCAAGTAATTCACCCTAGTGCTCAAACAAACAAAAGATTGGAGAGTGTGTATAGACTACCGCATATTAAACAAAGCTACTATACCCGACAAATATCCACTACCACGCATATCGGACCTAGTACACGCCGTCAAAGGATCACGCTACTTCGTCGCCCTGGACTTACGAGCTGGCTATTGGCAGATTCCAATGGACAAAAACTCGATTAAATACACGGCATTCCGGTGTTTCTTAGGCCTCTATGAATTCCTCGTCATGCCTTTTGGATTAACTAACGCTCCCGCCACCTTCCAACGTTGCATGGACTTCTTACTGGGCGACCTTCGTTTTAAGGGAGTCCTTTGTTATCTGGATGACATTCTAGTCCATTCCCGCACTTTCCAAGACACCATTGACCTTCTCCGACAAGTATTCACTCGACTCCGCGACGTAGGCCTCACGCTCAACCTTCCCAAAAGCACTTTCTTCCCAAAATCACTCAAATACTTAGGAGCAATCATCGGAAACGGACAACTATTACCCGACCCGAAGAAGATAGAAACACTACACAGGATAGCAGAACCCAAAACTCTACATGATATTCGAAGCTTACTTGGGTTCCTGGGATATTATCACAGTTACATTCCCAACTTTGCATCAATCATGGAACCCGTCTTCTCTCTCCTTCGCGAGCAGACAAACACCAAACGACACAACGCTACGACCAAGATATTCTGGACAAAAACACACCAACAGGCACTAAAAAAAGTCATACGCTTACTTGGACGAGCAGTCTTGGAAATTCCTATTGAGGATGACAAGTTCTTGATTGAGACAGATGCTTCAGATAACGCAGTGGCAGGAGTACTCAACGTTTCTCGGAATAATCAATGGCAACCGGTCGAATTCCACTCAAAGACACTTGGCAAGACACAACAAAAATGGCCTGTAAGAGAAAGAGAGGCTTATGCAATAGTGGCAGCACTACAGAAATTCGATCACTATATTAGGGGACGGCCAGTAACTATTCACACAGATCATCAAAGCTTACGTTGGATGCTGGACAGTCCTAAAGGAAAAATCGCGCGGTGGTCGTCACTCTTGGCGGAATATCAGTTGGATATCTACCATAAGAAAGGAGCGGAGCTACAACATGTTGACTTTCTTACAAGATCTCTTGACGCTGAACCAGACGGGACTATTTTGCCGCGTATGTGTTATTTTACTTCAACCATTGACGTTCTTCCACGCCTGGAGGATATTCTAAAAGCGCAACTTCAAGAAACAAGACCTACCACAAAAGGATTCCACTGGAAAGGAGACATCATATATTACCACGGTTTGATTTGAGTCCCTCCTCCATTTCAAACACCTGTTATAGCATCTTGCCATTCGATCCCTCCATTCAATCACCCTGGTATAAAGAAGACAAAGAAAATCATATTGCGGACATTTAACTGGCCTGGCCTACACGCAGCTATTGTAAAGTATCTACAATCATGCCTACATTGCAAGAGAGCACGATCAGGACATGAAAGACTACAAGGCCTACAACGACCTCACCCTACTCCTGAAGCATTTGACACTGTTTACATGGATTTCTGGAAATGTAATTATAATGGAAAACACTATAAGGTATTAACCTTAATAGATGCATTCACCAAATGGCCCGAAGCTCTTCCCATCGACGATGCTACAGCCCCAACAGTTGCTTCCCAATTCCTAAGATCCTGGACTTACCGGTATGGTGTTCCTCACAGGCTAGTCACTGATCGCGACACCTCCTTCTGCAATCACATCTTTGATCATCTTCTTAGCCGCATAGGGACCACACACATCACATCAACGCCTTATCATCCTGAAGGCAACGCACTGATCGAAGCCTTCCACAAGTCGCTTAATACCCACTTACGATATATGGATCAAACAACAATGGATTTCGAAGAAGCCCTTGACACCGCCCTCTGTGCATATCGAGCCACCCCACACCACGCAACAGGACATTCACCAAGCTTTCTTACCTTTGGAAAGGATTCAACTCTTGCCCGTGACAATGATTGGAGACTAGAAGGTACTTGTGACCGTATTGGAGCACTGAGGTGAGGCTTGACCTGATTGAATCGTAAATCGCGTGGATACATTTTTGAACATAGGTCACCTGACTTAGACAAAGAATAAGCGTAAAGATTATGTAATGGATCGTTAACGGATGCATATATGGTGTATTCATTTCATTGTCATTGCTGTTTTTCGTGTTATTTTCACCAAACCAGTTGAATAACATTTGTATGCGTTGACGTATTTTAATGTATATCATCATAGAAATCAAGATTATTCCTGTCAGGGCCATTACCCACTTACCAATTATTCTGAGCATCGTCCAGATCATGCCAATGAAGTAGTCGCTTAGTAATGGATAGCAAAATAGAATTCCTATTAAAATGACTAATGTCATCAACTTACCTTGGTGTTTATTCATCACAGCTTCTGCATAATCCCATTGGTTGATGTCTTCCTCGTACACATTCTGTTCTGGATAGTATGTTTCTTGTTCTTCTGTTGTTTCAAGCCCTTGTGATGTCGTTTCGTATACTTCTTCAGCGTTGTTTGTGTGTTGACAACTGATCAATCCGTTCGTTTCAATGTTGAACGTCGATGCCAATCGTCTTGTTGTTGTTTCGGTTGCTCCAATCTCGATTATTTCCGTGTATATCGTTGATGTTATAATCAGGATTGTGATTAGTGTTATCTTTCGTGTATATTGTGTGTTGGAGATCATTTTTATCACCTTTTCACTCGTGGATTGTGCTTGGCTCGAATTCGCTGTTTGAAATCGACTGACTAATACTCTTTGAATTTATTTGTGGATGATTAATTGCAGTGGAACTTGTTTTTATTGCGTTGTCGTGACGTGGCTCAAATGTTTGATGTTGATTGTTTTTCGAACAGAATTAAATAAAAAGGACAATAAACGAAACTTAAGAATTGATACTCACAAAATAATTATAAAAATCTAAAAACAACTACTAATCTAAATACGAGGGCGTGGCTCGGGATTATCGCCTTGTTACTGATGCACTACTCAACTCTTACACGTCGTTTTAATTAGGATTCTAAAATGGATCGAACAAAGAAATTGAAAATTTATTTACAAACTCAAACTCTACTCAAAATTTATTATTATTAATCTATTATTATGCTATTTCTCTGACTTTTTGCGGAATGACCGATTCTTCGTTCTCATTTCTCACAGTCGCTAGCGCGTCTCCGTCTCCTTTGATCGTCTCTACTTGTTGTGTTTTTCTATTGTCAATCACCTGCTCGCCGTTCTTCGTACCTGTCTCCAAAGCTGTTTCCTTCGTGACTCTTTTGATTTGTTCTCGTGCACGAGCGTAATCGTTTAGTAATATATTCAGGTATCTGAACCAATCATTTCTATCCTCGCTCGTGGAATACCCGTGGTTAACTCCGATGATCTTTCGTAGTGGGTTCATACCGGTTATCATATCATTATAGAATTTCTGGGTTACTCTCCCCGTGCATTCAGCCTCACAATAATAATCAGCGCCTTCATGATCCTCACCTAGGTGGATAATATTTCCGTGCACTACTGAATGCGTCGTCATCAGGTAGGCTTCTACGTATAGTGGCGAAATTATGTTGTCTCCTTTGTTTTGTTGTTCTTGTTCCACTGTCTGCGTCTCGGCGATCATGGTCGTTGGTGCCTCCTCTGATTCTACCCTCTTACTGACTTCACATGTCGTTTCCACCTCCGTTTGCGTCATGTTGTCTGTAAGAGATTTCACTAACGTCATATTTTTCGTGATCATCTCGTTGCTCGAACTCCCTTCGTTCACGCTCAACCAACGTCTGAATTCTTCTGGTTTACGTCGCCCCCATGAGTTGATCACCGCATCGTTTGCTCTTAGGACTGCCGCTATCCGAAGGGCAGCCATCTGTTTATTCGTTTTGTTGATGTTACTTGCGTCAAAACTAAAATATTGCAAACTTGTGGTCTTGTCGTACTTAATGTTGTTGTCCATGTGTGCCATCCCACCTGTTGCCCACTTGAAATATCCCTTATGCATCACTTGATTTCGTTTTGGCATTCGTATCCCCAGCGATCTGATCTGCAAAGTTTGTACTCCTAAAATGTAGTCACGCACTGTCTGCTGTTCTGGTGTAAGATTGGAATATGGATTGACGGGATCTATGAATTGTGTTCCGTTGTATTTATTATATCTAACACCTCCCAACAAAAATAGATCGTTCTCGTAATCGTAGTGACTTGCCTCTAATGCTTTTAGACCGTCTATGGTGAGTCGTCGTACCTCCCTTTCCGTTTCAGCCTTGATCTCATTTCCTGTTCCTAATGCCGGTGCCTTTGTGCAGATATTGAATACTTTTCCGAACAATTGCCAGCAGTCGTGCAATTCTTCCATGTTTATTTCCTTGTTGTCAATCACCAACACGTGGTCTCGTCTGATCGGCACGTGCTGAATCGTACTCGTTCTTACGTCGGTCAACCTCACTAGACTGTTACTGTAATTCTTATCCTGCTCATCCTCAGTGGTCACATCCATCACACGTTCGTTGTGATTGTTCTGATTTCTGATGTTGCTTCGATTATCATTATTGTTGTTTCGTTGACGATACTGGCTGTTGGGTGTGCTGTTGTTGCGATTATTAGCTTTACCGCGACTGGACCTAACAGATTCATTCGAGCTATCCCTACGTTTCTTTACAAATTGCTTTTCCATATCGCGCTGTACACTCTTCTTGATTGCACCTGTTAATTGCTCGATGGTTTCATCCGGTACTACAAAAGTTCGTGTATTAGAGTGTTTTCTGTACCGGCGACTACCGTTGCTTCCTCTGCGACTGCGCCTGCGGTCATAACTGGACTCTGATGAGCCGCTGCGGGAGAACCTTTGGCTTTGAAAGTACATTTTCCACTATCGCTTTCCAATTTCAATTTTCTGATTCCAGGTTCACCTAAATTCCAGTTCTGTTCTTCGTCTGTTGGCCTTCATCAATTCCCATTTCATCTATGCCTGTCGGTTGGGATTGGTTCCCAATCGATTTGCTGTCGACTATCTGGTATACATTTCCACGTTTAAGGTTGTTGCCAACCCGAAGTGGTTCATTGTTGTGTTTGCAGTTTGTTCCCCTCTGACTCATCATTGATCTCTATTTTCTCATTCCCCCCCCGTAATGCACACCGACTGCCCCCATTCCCAAACCGACTACTCTTGCCACCATGTTGTGATACCCTCTTCACATATGCTTCCCTTTGAAATTTCATGATTGTCCTTCCCAACCTGGTGTAACACGTGTGTTTAATATATAGATTACCCTTATATCGTTCATCATGTTCTCGTGTCTAGGGTGAATCACTTTGCTCTCACCAAAGTGTGACCCTGATTGATTCATGTCCATGTGTTACTGCCTGACTGGTCAGACCAACCGTTCCTTGTGGTTTGGGTACTCATTTTTGTGCTTTTTCGTGGCTTGACCTGCTGTTTCATTTCTCATTCGTTAGTGATTCTGTGTTTTCTTTGTTGCGTTCACTGTGATCTCTGCCCACTAGCCCTTATTCCCGATTTCGAACTCCAGTTGTCTTTACAACCCCGATATTTTATTCGTTTTGTGTTGTTGATTAACTTATCGCCCCTTTCCTACCCTTGTCGTTTCACTTTTATTTCCCGTTTTTGTTGTTGCATCACTCTCATCAAACCCCCCCTTTTCCCATGCTTGATCTTGCTCTTCCTTCCCTCCTTGTGCACTACTGTTCATCCCTCATCATTGCCCATGGATTCCCAATTTCTCATTATTGAATTTGCTCTCCCGCACGAATTTTAACCTTGGTCTCGGATCGTCGCGTTGGTATAGTTTAGTCATCACGTAAATTATATTTGCTGGATTCCCACTGTTACTCTCACTAACGTTGTGATTAGCATTTATCGTGATGTTTTTATTCGTTGACCCTACACGTGTTTCTTTTAGTATCACTCTCACTGACACCATTGCGTCGCTCTTCTCGTACTCGTATCCCCTGTTGGTTGATTTTGTGATTGTCATTGAAATACTATACTCGTTACTCCATCCATTTCCTTGACCATGTCTGACTGCGCGTCACAATTTCTGGTTCCTTGTCGAACTCGGTACTTGAATTGATGTGTTCTTCAACCTTTCCCCCTTCGTTGATAACCGTTTCTTCTTACCTTGAGTACCCTGAACAATTTTGATTAGTGTTTCCGAATTCTTGTTGAAACCCCCTTTCATTGCCCAATTCACCCCCTCTACCCGTTTGATGTTATTCTGAATCATCACTCTCGGATATACTATCCAGAATAATGATTAGCTCTTCTTCTTCGTCTCTTGTCTCTGTGCAAATTGCTGGTCGGATTTCGTTCGGCGATTTCTCCTCAACTGCCCCATCGCCGATCGAACTCGACGATGAGACAATTGATTTCTGATTGCATTTGGCCGTAACGTTTTTCTCTGTACTAATGATATTCACCCAGTCGTTCAATATTGCTTTCGTGGTAGGTTTTCTGATGAATTTGACTCTGTCTACATGCGCTTCTTGTGCTGCTCCGCTGATTATACATTGTAGTGTGGCCGTTGTCTTTGATTTGTTGGTAAATATCACGCGCATTGGCAGCGACCAATCTGACACCAACTTCATTGATGTTCTTAATTGCGTTGCGTACCTCCGATGTTGCTCAGGTGTCAGTTGGAGTAGCACCAGATCTCCTAACTCGAATAGCTTTTTGTCCGACGCGTCTTCCATGATATTTAACTTGACGTTTTGATACTGCTTCACTAACTCCTGCCTAAATCCGTGAAGTGCTTTCAGTCGGTCTCGTTCCAGCATGGTAAGTCGATGGTCTGACATGGTGTAATCTTCATTTCGTAATATCAGATTCGTCCCGTTTGTCATATATGCAGGGCTCTCTCCCGTGGAATCGTGTGGAGTGCCTCGGTAGACCATCAACGTGTATGCTATGACTTCTTCTATTGTTGTGTCCGGATGAGCGCTTAGACGTAAGTGTTTGAACACTTTTTTCAAATTCTGATGAAAACGTTCGACTGGGGCGTTCCCTTGAGGATTATACACTGTTGATCGTAGATGCCGAATCCCCAACATCGTGCACATGTTTTCCATGGCTGGTGCTAGGAATGAAGAACCATTGTCAGTCGTCACTGTCAATGGTGCCCCAAACCTTGCTACCCAGTTGGTGAAGAACATACGTGCGATCGTTTCTGACTTTGCATCTGGGATTGGCACTGCTTCTGCATTCTTGGTGAAATGATCTAGCATCGTAAGTAGTTGCACTGGCTGATTGTTCCACATTACTGGTCCCCACAAATCAATGTACACGTGCTGAAAAGGGCCTGTCATTGGATGTGGCCTATATGGCATGTCGTGTTGTTGATATCTGGGTCGTTGACGTTGACAACTGAGACAGGAGGAGACATATTTACTGATATCATCGTGCAAGCCTTTCCAGTTGTACATCCTCTTAATCATTGACTTCATTTTAGCCCCTCCAGGATGCAAGTAAGGTGCAGATAGGTGTATGCTGTCTAGTACACGTTGTCGTAGAGAAGGAGGCACCCATAAGCCGCACATATACCCGATGCGTCCTGCATCATCTTTGAAGAATCCCCTCTCAGATGTGTCTGGCATTTCCGTTTGTTGTGCGCTTAGTAGCTCGTCCATCGTTGGTGGCGTAGTCGACTCCATGTAGTGTAGTTTGTGTATATGCTGTTGATCATCGGATTCTCCCTTCTGCTTTCGTAACACTGCGTGCCAATTGACTGGAAAGTCTAGATCAGGATTGTAGTTTGGATCTATTAGACTTACCGTTTCCTTCTTTACATTTGCTGCCCGCTTTTGACGTTTCATCTCTTGTTTTGCTAACCTCTCGTGATCAGGTATCGGACAAATTCGTTTCAGACCTGCCCCAGCGAAGAACATCCGCTCTGGGGCGTCATCGTCTTCGATATTCCTGCTAAGAAAGTCGGCAACAACGTTTTCTTTACCTGGGATGTAGTGAATCTGCGGATTGTACTCGGCTAGTCGGATGGCCCATCTATTGACCTTCTGATTGGATTCTCCTCGTATCATACCCGGTATGTTCTTGTGGTCTGTATATACGTGAATTTCGTGACCTTGCACCATCGTTTGGCAATGGTCCAATGCCCATAAGATCGCGTACAACTCCCTCTCGTTCACCGTCCATCGTTGTTGAACCTCTGAAAACGTCTTAGACATAAAACATATTGGTAGGGACTTACCAGCGTGAGTGCTTTCATATTTTTCCATGTCGTATAACACAGCTCCCATCGCCACGTCTGATGCATCCGTTTCCAGCCTGAACACGTTTCCTGTGGGTGCTAGCTTCAACGTTGAATCTTCAAGAGTTTGAACCAATTCTGTAATCCGTTTAGTATGTTCGTTGTTCCAACTGAATTTCGTGTTCTTTTTGAGCAGTTCTGTGAGTGGTTTCACCTTTTCCGAGAAGTGCGGGATGTATAACCTGTAGAAGCTAAGTAACCCCAAGATTTGACGCACTTGTTTTATGTCCGTTGGAACCTTTATCTTTTTCATTTTAAGTAATTTCCGTTCCTGTGGTTGTTTGTAGCGGCCGTCGACGATTTGATGTCCAAGGAATTCGAATGAACGTGATGCAATAGTGCTCTTCTCTATTCGGACCTTCACTCCGTTCTCTCCAAACTTCATCAACACTTGATCTAATAAGTCCAACATTCCCTCCTGCGTCTCGTGATGTATCAGCACGTCATCTATATAAGCTAATACTCCTTTATCTTTCAGGTCGTGTAATATCGTGTCCATCCACCTCTGGAAGGAAGCCATACCGTTTATTATCCCGAAAGGCATCCTTTTGTACTGCCAATGTCCGTTATGAGTACTGAAGGCTGTAAAGTGACGTTGAACTGGATTCAGCGGGATATGCCAGAATCCGCTCGTTAAATCAAGGAGCGTAAAATATCGTGACGTCTTGACTTCTGCGAACACACCTTCTAATCTAGGAATTGGGTAGCGATCAGGAACGGTCACTTTATTTAAGCCACGATAGTCCACGGCAAATCTCCAACGTCCGTCTTTCTTTGGCGTCAACACTGGCCAGGCTCTGTAGGGTGACGTGCTAGCCTCTATTACATCGGCCTTTAACATACTTTCTTCCTGAATTTCTATTTCAGGCCGCCATTTTTCTGGAATGTTGCGCGCGGGGCATCGGATAGGTCGGTAGTCGTTTAGGACGAACTCGTGGCTGAATTGTATTGCTTGTCCTACCGTTGACGTACTCCATACCTTCATGTGTTTTCTACATATTTCTTTGGCTTTTGCACAGTTCTCCTCACTTAGCATTGTGTCTCTCAGGGCCATTTCTAATTCTTTAACGTTTTCAAGTGTCAACTCGTTTTCTGTTAACTTGACCATTCCGGTTAGTCGTGTCGTTGTTTTCTTGTAGTTGTTCCCACCGAATCCGAACGTTCCTACATTCGTAATTATTAGTTGTTTTTCGGCTCGTATTTCCATTTGGGACTGGATGAGGAACGGCATGCCTAGAATTATACCGATTGAGTGGTCAAGTCCACACAACATAGGAGCGATCACTTCTTTGTTGTTAGACATGACCAGGCTCACTTCGTACCATTCGTTTAGCTTGCTAGCGTCTCCGTTGACTCCCATTAGATTGACGTGATACTTTGCCAGGAAACGATGTTGAAATTTCGTAAGTGCTTCTTGAGAAATCAGGTTTAAAGCTGAACCTGAGTCTATGAGTGCCCGTTGCTCTCCGTGGATGCCTCTGACTTTAAACCAGATAAGAGGTGCGCATAGTGGATATTTATTCTTTGGGTGATAGATGAAATCGTTTTCTAATTTATTATTATTACTTGCATTCGCGGATAATCTGCGTGAAAACCACTCCTTGGGCCTTCCGATGTTAGTGCAGCGACCCCCAAATTCGGTACAAGATTTGGCCCGTTTCAACTTCCACTTTACCGTGGATCCTATTTCTTGATCTTGTACCTTTTGGGCGCTGCTTCATTGTTTACTTATTTCGTCTTCTATATGTCGCAGTTTCCCTTCTTTATACATTCGTTGCAAGTGTTCCAGTAGCTTTACAGGTAAGCTTTCATCGTTGTCTTCATCATTTTCATCTGTTGGGTTGAGTGCTGTGACGTAAGAACCTCTGCTTTGATCTTGTTTTCTATTTGGCTGCGTTGGTCTATCCATCTCGTAATTGTTTGTTCTTTCTGCCCCGTCGGCTCGAGCTTCTATCCCGGCTATAATGTCTGGTACGCGCATTATGACGTCTGCGTGAGCTTTATTATCGAGATTGAAATTTACTTTTCCTGTTTCTGTACGGTGTATTGGTGTGTCAGGTCGTCTATTGTAATTTTCGTTCCTTCTTGTGGTATTCATCGGTTGAAATAACTCTGCTTGAGGTGGCATCTGAATGGATTCGTTTTTACTTTCCCAAGGTAGACCCAATTCGTTCATCTTCATTTCTGCTTTTCGTTTATTATTCTCAATGGTCTCCATATCGGGTACGTTCATTTTCCGTTGAACGATTTTGATCCCACTGCTGCCTACACTGATCCGTTCCTTCAAAGGCATGCCTCCATGGTATTTGCTGTTCGTACTTGTCGTGTTGAAGCATTTGTGTTGATCCGTCTTGACGAGCAGCTGGCAATCCTTGCATTTTGACATGTTGATGCCTCGTAGACTCATGTGTTCGCACCAGGTATTGTCCCTCCATTCGCGTAGATTTCTGACAAGTTGCATGGGTGGTAAACATTTCCATTCGTCTGGCACTGGTACTTCTCCAGCCACTGACCAAACCTTCTCTCTTCCACTCGTTTCCTGCATGTGCTTCCGTAGTTGATTGATTGTGTGGAGATCCCCGTCAGTCTCGTATCTGGATTGATCGAACGGCTCGTTGAATCGTGATTTCGCACGACTCTCCCTTCTTTTATTGAACACGTGAGAGCTGATTACCTCGTCGGTGATAGTTGGATCGTCTATTAACCTCCTGAGCATGTCTCGATCTAAGGTAGCTGTCATCACTGGGATACTAGGAGCGTCTACTATCGGTACATCTAGATCAGGTATGTTCGTGAAACCGTAACCTTCCTCTAATGCTATTTGTAAGTGCAGTGGGTACGTCTCCCCATCCCATAATTCACTTACTTTTATGTCTTTGAGGGCTCGTTTCTGTTTCTTGACCATCCAGACTAACATGAGGAATCTGTCCAAGAATTCTTCACTGGTAATCCATTTCGTTAGTACCTCGTCTTGTTCCCAGTTGTCCACAATCGGTTGCACTAACGTGGCGTAGCTCTTTATTGTTTGAACTTTTCCCATGGCTCTGCACGTGTAGATATTCTGCCCCTTCACCGTTGTCGGATTCTTTGATTGTCAGTTCTAGCCGTTCTATCGCTTTGCCTAGAGCCTCTTCCAAAAGGATTGCCTCAGTATTCCCGGCCTTGGAGCCAAAAATGTGACCGTATTGGAGCACTGAGGTGAGGCTTGACCTGATTGAATCGTAATCGCGTGGATACATTTTTGAACATAGGTCACCTGACTTAGACAAAGAATAAGCGTAAAGATTATGTAATGGATCGTTAACGGATGCATATATGGTGTATTCATTTCATTGTCATTGCTGTTTTTCGTGTTATTTTCACCAAACCAGTTGAATAACATTTGTATGCGTTGACGTATTTTAATGTATATCATCATAGAAATCAAGATTATTCCTGTCAGGGCCATTACCCACTTACCAATTATTCTGAGCATCGTCCAGATCATGCCAATGAAGTAGTCGCTTAGTAATGGATAGCAAAATAGAATTCCTATTAAAATGACTAATGTCATCAACTTACCTTGGTGTTTATTCATCACAGCTTCTGCATAATCCCATTGGTTGATGTCTTCCTCGTACACATTCTGTTCTGGATAGTATGTTTCTTGTTCTTCTGTTGTTTCAAGCCCTTGTGATGTCGTTTCGTATACTTCTTCAGCGTTGTTTGTGTGTTGACAACTGATCAATCCGTTCGTTTCAATGTTGAACGTCGATGCCAATCGTCTTGTTGTTGTTTCGGTTGCTCCAATCTCGATTATTTCCGTGTATATCGTTGATGTTATAATCAGGATTGTGATTAGTGTTATCTTTCGTGTATATTGTGTGTTGGAGATCATTTTTATCACCTTTTCACTCGTGGATTGTGCTTGGCTCGAATTCGCTGTTTGAAATCGACTGACTAATACTCTTTGAATTTATTTGTGGATGATTAATTGCAGTGGAACTTGTTTTTATTGCGTTGTCGTGACGTGGCTCAAATGTTTGATGTTGATTGTTTTTCGAACA
>CAUFVP010000004.1:0-17322 GCA_959347315.1 Bimastos eiseni
AGGAGAACATGGATGCGGAGGCGGTGGAGAGGAAAGAGGGTTATGGTCGATTGGACGGGGAAAACAGTGGAACGCAGGTTTCACGGCGAAGCGAGAAACGGACGTATAGATGGTCACACGGATTGGTGACGTTTCGATCTCTGATCCAATGGATCGTGTTGACAGATCGAAGGAGGCGTTAGCACAGAACGACGGGCACGAGGTGGAGTCTCGTGGCGGAACGGACGAGTGGAATCTGGATATGCTAGCGCTGTCGAGTCTTCCGGGGAATGTGGAGGGCGACGGGGTTCCCCGTGGCCGGGGTATGTCTGGGGAGGTGGAACCTACTCACAGGAAGGTCTGACGGGGGAGCTGAGCCATGTACAGTCACAATCCATGGTATGTTGTTTTCTATTCATTCACTGTAAGTATTGGCTTCTGTAGCGCCTGATGGTGCATCAAAATTGAGTCAAATTCACCTCAACATCTAGACGATGCATCACACTAACTAAGCAACAACTACTTCTACTACTGTTCACTGCCTATTTTAATGATTATTACAACTACTGTGTGGTGGGGTTATCTAATTGGAATGACTTTGCATTGTTGCGCCAAGATCAATAGATAGCTATCTGTGGAATTTATATAGCACCCTTCAAGATAGCTATTTGGAGGTGCTCGTGACCCTGGCCCTGAGAAGTTTATAGAAAGAGCTAGATAGGTCTTGCGGGAAAGTCAACAAAATCTAAAATGCTGCAGATATCAAGATTCTAAATCATGTGTTAAAGTTTTTCAAACAGAGAAATCTGCTTTTTGTCATGAAACGGTTTGCATATCTTTTACTTGCAGCTTTTAGAAGTGGTTGCAGGTAGGGGTAATTTTCTAATTAATTTCATGTAGCAGATGGCTGCATCAGTTTAAAGTTCGTTGACTAAAAGAGCGATATGGCCTGTTGCAGAATCTTGAAAATTTTTTGCCAATGGTCTCCTGCATAATGGTTGAATTCATTTCATTTTTTAAATTTCTGATTACCTGACATCTGCAATAAAATGAGAAATTACATGAAATTCTGTTAAAATATTATCCATAGTCAAAGTATTTTGATACTTCTGCTGGAATTCGGTTCATGCCCTAAATTCTTTTCTTGTTACAGCAGTTTCTTCTCAGCAGTGAGTGCCATTGGTAAAACGTTTTCATGTTTCTACACTTGGTAGGTCGGTTCAAGGACGAGAGCCGCTCTCGACGACTTGACCCAACCAGACGTTGAACGACATGGTTTTGCGTTGCTGAAGCCGTTTGCTTGTCCTGTTGTTGGATGTACGCGACGGTTTTATCATCGAAATAACGTCTATCGGCACCGGAAACAGAAACACGGGGAGAACATTCTGGGTTTGGCGAACAGAAGACGATAGATCGGGTTTTGGGTGAGGAAATCGGGGGTTAGTGGGGTGAGTCGATGCTCTCATGAGTGAAGGGGAAGGGGGTCAGGATCAGGGAGGACTCTAGTTTGGGCAGTCCTATGGAGGTTCTGCCACTGAATGTGTTTGACAGCTGTACCAGAATTGAACTGCACAGACGTCTACCATTCTTTTTCAGCTGATCTCCTACAATGGGTTTGGAACAAGTATTTAAAGAGGGTTTTCTCATTTATCAGCTGTTCCAAAAACACGGACATTAATTGGCAGGATTGGTGTTGAAAATGACTGATGCGTTTCAAGACCAATAGCTGTCTTGAAAATGCTGGAACATCTTTTAAAGAGGAGAAAATGGTTTTAAGTGTCAACCGAACTGTTTTGAAAGGCGACATCCTAATGGAGATATTAATCAGATCGGTACATGATACCCCCACAGTTGGCTTACATATTCATTATTCATTCATTACAGAGATTTTGGCAGTGTATGTATGTATATGGACATTTATATAGTGCCCTACAGGAACCTCACGAGGGCTCTTATGATGCACTCTGTATTGAACTGTTGGTTGTGACAGCCATCGAAAGCTATATAGCATTGATGAACCCAGTGTCTTCTTCTGTACAGGATGAGGTATATGCTTACAAATTCCTTTTCCAGACCTCTACATCCCTTCAAATCATAGTTTAGGACCCAATGCAGGACAGTGAGGTAGTGTTTATCTGCGTGGAGCTAGGGTTGCCCTCGTGTGGGATGTTGGTTGTTTAACGAGCCCTATGGTTATGAGAAGAAATGCTGTAATGTAATCCCGATTGATGGTTATGAGATCTCAATGAAGTGGAATGGTTGTGAATGACGAGGACAATATATTTATCACATACGATATACTGACCACATATACACACATGCTTTATATATATTTATTTTTTACATATATATATGAGTACATGTGATAAATATATTTATATTTGTCTGATAAATAAATGCCGGTGTGATATATATGTATATATCAGACAAATATAAATAAATATATATAATGTATATATTCATACATGTGCTGTAATTTGAATGCTGTGTAATTTTATTGTCCAGCCTCAATAGAGATTATTGTGTAAAGACGAATTTTGCTACAATTGGTTGCTGTCTGATTTTGTCTTCTCAACATTTTTTAAGAGATGTCTATGTCACTGAGCAATAGCAATCGAATTCAAACTAACCAATCACATTCGAGCTAATATGCAACTGGCCAATGGCATTTGAGTTAATAGATAACTGTCCAATACCATCTGAGTTGAGCTAGTAATTGGCCAATGGCATGTGAGCTTGACTATACGTAGCCAATGGCAGCTGGGTGATGTCAACCCACTGACCAATAGGATTCAGAAAGATTGTCGACTTCATAGCAATTAGCCAATGGCTTTGACTGCTGGTCGATGGTTGACCTCTGACCTAAGTGAAATATATCCTCAGTGAAAAATGCTCTCTTGTGATTTTATGGTTTTGTTCTGTTGTTCTATGGACCAAGTAATTAGCTGATTAAATGTTTTTTGTAGGTTTAATTGTTGTTCAATTGATGTTGTTCTCGTTTAGTTTATGTCAATAAAGATAACTTAATATATTCGCAGGGACTTCTTGTTTATACGTTAAGGGGTTTGTGATTGTCTAGTTGAGAATTGAGAGGAGGTTGAGGGTTCCTATCCAGAGAGGACAGATGTATGTAGATGTCTGATCCACCTGACCCCCCTCCCCGACCAACCAACTCCGCTGATGCTTGGCTTACGCTATGGGACTTTGTAGACAATGGTGTCCATTGAAGGCTGTTCATAAATGTAAAAAAGTGTCCATGCAAATATGTCTGGCATTCATCCATTCATAAATTGTTATTCTGGGAAAGGCGCTATATAAATAAGTTGTTGTTTTGATTACATGTTTACCTTATTTGCCATGTAGGCTAATTTATGTCCTAGACATCTGAGCTGAACTGTTTTCCGTCACTCAGTCGGTGGTTAAATTCCGCCGAATCCTAGATTCAAACCCTCAACCTCAATGATATCTACCACTGAAGACAGTAGACCCGTCACCGACATCTGCCTCTGTTACATAATAATCCATTCAATGCACCGTGTTTCATATGTTTTCCAGTGACAAATAATCCAAATATATCGGATCTCCCTGTTGAAGAGAAGCAAATCGGCCAAGTTTTTCAGTGTGATTGACCAGTTTCAAATGTGCATCTTTTGTTGGACATGTGAAAGTGTCAGATTCTGCACGAAGCGATAGAATCTAAGCTGGTAATCATAACATCTACTAAGCATCTCAAATGACATTGTGTCCAGCGACCTGGCTAAATTGATTTCTTGAGAGGCGCTATATCAAGTTTCATTGATTGATTGTGATGACCGAAATGTTGGGAAGTGCCATCGATTGACACCTCGTTAAATTCGGCGCTATAGAAGTTCAAAAACTATATTGACGTAATGCGGTATAGAAATTTGCGTAATCGACTACGTGTTACACCTATAGGTGATGTGTGCTCTGTGTTTTAGTTTTCTGAAGGGCGTTCGTCCTGGCAAGAACGAGGGGCCACGGTGAAGCCGACGAGAAGGGTCTTCAGCTGTGAAGTACCTGGTTGTGGGCGAAATTTCCTTCGGGGAAGCGAACTCTATCGACACGAGCGCCAAAAACACGGGGCCCGTCATAGGAATTCGCCCAGCCGGGGTCCGTTGCTCGTGCGGATCCATCGTACTTAGCAGACGAAAATTCACCTCATGCGGATTCAACACTCAGGCACCCTACTCCTGTTTAGGAACCCATCCCATATGATACGTGGAATATTTGTTCATACCTCCTCCCTCTGTTGCACCTTATACATTTTGTGAACCTCCTCCCTTCCCAAGCTTACGCGCAACTAAGTTTTTTTTTCTTTTCCCCTTGTAGGCTTACAAGAGCGAACTGAGAAAGTCATTTATAAGACATTTATTTTACTGTAGGCTACTATTATAATATTATTTACATCAAATTTGCTATCTAGGCTAATTTTTTAAAACTACTATGAATAAATAATATACTAACAGATTTAATGAATGTTTATAACAGTAAGCCTGCATAAAATTGAAAAGCAGAAACACAGTGATTTGGTTTTTTGTTCTGATTTTAATATTCCATGGGTTAGAACTTTGCGTACGTGGGTCCCACCAGCCGGAAGGAGCTGCTGTCTCTACTCTACTGCCTTCCAGAAACGCTTCGAGACTCCTTTTTCTTTAACTCTGTCTTGTCGTCAGCGCTTCTGATTTGAGTGGCGCGATATAAGAGATCTCCATTACCATAAAATTAGAACAATCTGAACAGAAGTTAATTATACTAAAACAATTGAAAATCCAGATTTCAGTTGCGTTTCAAAAACCCCTAACTACCTCCAAACGCTAAAAGGATGCTTCCTACGTACGTATCCTAACCAGTTCAACTCTTGCTGCCTTGTGAAAGACTTGCAATTATAGCATAGGTCTGACAATGACTGTTAATCTGTTTAGTCGGGCACTAACTAAATGTAAAAATTGGCTCAATTGGACAATAATAGCATTACAACGATCATACATTTTATTTTTTGTGGAAGATATTAAAAGACGTGCATCGCACAAATGTTGACAAATAAGAAAAGAGAAATGGTTTCAATCGTGTTTAATAGGCAACCATCGAACCATTACGTGTATTAGCCTAGGCTGTATCGATTTATCGCTAGATCATTTTATAAAAATATTTACTGGTTTGTTGATCAATTTTGATTAAATCCAACTTCAGTTTAATCTATTTAGGAAGAATTTGACCGGAAGTCCACAGCTTAAAATGACAACATAAAATTCGCGAACTGCAAAGTATTTAATACGAGCTGCATATGTTTTCCCGTACATTTTAGTGCATGCTTGTCATGTAATGGTTAAGGCATTTAGTTACAAATGATATGACCAGAGCTGATACTGTACAAAGCCACTAAAAAACTTACATCTTTCGAATAAACCGAACTGCTTTACAACTAACAGAAATATAATCTTGTTAATTTATTAGGTATATTCGTTTTTTACAGGGGCATCAACCACCCCTCTGAGTGAATGATGAAGGATTGAAGGTAAAGCCCCGGTGTCAAGTGTCAGGAAGGCAAGATATGAATATCCTTCGAGGTTCAAACAATATCCCCTACCTGAAGTGCCTCGAGGCATCTGCCTCCGGATCCCACCCCCCTCCCATCCTCCATCTGGAGACCTCTGGCCTTTTCGAAGAAAACCGTGGAAAATGAAAGTAGATAAAACTGAAGGGCAATTTAAACTATTAAATATTTTAATATGGTGATCTGGGAATAAATTTATTGGTGTGCAAAAAATTAATGGTTCTAGATCTGTATATGTGCTCATGGCCTACTTAGGCTTTAGAGGTTTAGAGAACGGAATTAAGTGAATATTAATTTTATTGTCCATGCACTCCACTATCACTCTTCTCGAAATAAACGAATCTATGCATCTATTTTTAAGCGAAGGTCAATAACAATTATAAATTTTCAGCGCTGTGTAATAAAAATCGATATTGAACTATGTTCTGCTAGGAACAGGTGGCCAGACAAATGCCAACGTGTCTATCATGAATGCGATCTCACACAGCATAGCAGCGTGTTGTATTCGGTCGATAATCGCGTAGTGTATCTTTTGAAATAAACGAATGCAATAGTTCGAGCAGCTACGGTAGTTATAACTGGGGTGACACGTTTGAATTTCTGGTGACACATTAAATAATACATATTCTAGACTTTCTGGGTGATAAATTTCACGATTGAGCGTTCTTTAGTTAATGGTGGAAATTCTGATTTAAAGAGATAAAATTCACCCTGACAATTCGTCAAATTTGGTGACAAAATCTAGTAAGAGATTTAAAATAGTTCAACATAAACAAGCTGGTAATAATCGGTGATGTATGGATATCCCCAAAGTTCCAAGACCTCAAAGCGCTTGTTGTAAAATGGCGGCGCTGTCGTTTCTGCGTTACGGTGCGTCAAGGCGTTGAATGCCATGAGTTGATTGAGGATTGTATAGTTAATATTTAGAGAATTTTTGCGAGTGACGTTTACTGATTTAAAGTTAGGAATGCATATCGGAAGCTTTTCGTCAACGTGGAATTGATCTGATAGCAACATTCGCTGTGCTCATTAACTGATCGTAGAAATCTACCGGATTCGACATGGGTGAGTGACTGTTGGTCGTCCTATTATTTGGTACAACATATCAACGTCAAGTATGGAGGAGCCTATCGAATGGCGTTGCCACAAGTCACTCACATTTTCTCAATATAGGTTCGACCTTCTCCATTGACCAGGTTTATCAGTATGATGCCTTTATCTTAAACAGTCGTTTGCAAGAAAATAGTCGCGCATTGATCCGTTTCCTTCTCAAACGCATTGGCATCGTAATTGCAGTTTTTCTAACGCTAGCTCAAGAAAGGTCATTGATCGGGTGACAACTCGAAACGCTATTTATCAGACTGATTTAGTACTGCATGTTGAATTGGTAATGAGGGAAAGAGAAGGAATTGGTGTTTGGTGAACTAGAAAGTTTAGACTTTTGGACATATATTTCTCTTTCTGAATGCAATTTGGAACAAGAGCCATGAACCTTGTACCGTTGTTATGCCAGTCCTAAGGTTGGATAAGTGATTAGGATAATGCCATTCATCGTTAAACATGGCACAGAATTGTTAAACAGAAGTTTAAAGCAGATTAAATATCAGATTGATGTTAAGACAATAAAAACATAAAAATTATGACAATCTACAGGTAATAATCGATACAGCTCTACAGTCCTCCTGAAGAGGAAGGGGGAGGCTGTTCCAGCTGGTGGGACCCACAAAGGCAAAGCTCCTGGATTGTTGCTGTTGAAAGTGATTATGTTTATAAATGTGTTTATGTCTTTCCTTCTCTTTTGCTTTTCTTATAACCTGCTTCTTCTCGTTGGGTCTTGTGCACTAACTGTGTTTCTAAATGCTTCTCACTCTACAAATCCTTAAATACCATACGTTACGACACATACCTGCGCAACACACGCATACATACATGCAATCTCATACATGCATACATTCATACATACATACAAACAGGTTGATTGAAATCTTGTTGAGATGGGAATTGTAAGAAAGTTGTTTTAAAGTTCTGTTTTAAATAACATCGCTTGATCAAATGATTGTTTCTTAATTGTGTAAACTCCAATTAATCACCTCCTGAATCAACCAATCAAGTAGGATACATCTTGCGAGGCAAATTGCCTCATCGTACTCAATCGCCTACTTTCCAACCGAGCAAATTACCCAGCGCAAACTATCATTGTTTGACTGCTGTCAGAAAATGCGATGATGATGCATGTGGTTTTAGTTTTCCTTTCAACAGAACACTAATCAACTCAACTATGATGTTCATGGGAAGATGAGAGTTAGAGGGCTGGCCATTAAAAGATTGTAGATCCTGAAAGTAGAGGAACACAGACAGTCAGACAGACACAGACAGACTTACAAGTAGAGAGGGATACTCCTCATTCTCCTCCCGTATGTTATGAGTAAGAAGTAGAAGAAGAGTTAGTTGTCCTCATAATGGTTAAGACTTCGATTGATGTGTTTTGTAGACTTTAGTTATTTTATGTGTCTATTTTTAAATGACATATTATATGAAAATCACAACAACTGACTCTCTTTGGTCTCTTTTTGTATTGTAGACTTTAGTTTTATAAATGATGTTCTTTATTATTTCCTTGAGCAACCTGATTGATTGATTGAAGGCATGGAATCATAATCATCATTATTGTTATTATTATTATTACTACTATTATTATTACTGTTTCTTTATATTATTTCCATTATTATTATTTCTGCATTTACCTAGCTCCACTATAATATGGCAAAGCATCAATCGATGGTGCTGGGCAATTGTTAGTGAATGACTTAACTTAAGGTCTTTACACAGAAACCGTCTAAGAGGAGGAGGAGGAAGAAGAGGAGGAGGAAGAGGAGGAGGAAGAAGATCGAACCCATATAGTCTACGCATTACAATGCGAACACTAACTAATCGTGTTTATGAGATGTGAATCTATGATATCACTATGTTACGATAATACTCTGCATAGACTGTATATATAATCATATATATATATATAATCATATATATATATATAATCATATATATATATATATATGTCCCATTTGGTTTATATTTCAGTGCGTTTCCTTGGCCTCTGTCGTCGTTTCCATCCGATTCGTTGCCTCCGAAACGTTCTCCTGGTTGTCTTTCTCCTCATAGTTATAACATCCGTCTGGCAATACGCAACGACCAACCTCTCAGCCTCAGAAGTTGGCGATGCTCTTGAGCAGAACGGTGAGTCTTCAGTTTTAACTTGAAGTGATGCATCTGTTCGTTGCTGTTATGGATGAACTGTGGATCAATTTCCTGCCGAGTACAGATGCAACTTGGTCCAGAGACTCTCAACATCCACCTGTCAGCTGTCGACGAGAATCCATTGGTTGGTTTCACGGTTTTGCGTGGGCCCACCGCTGATGACTCTTTTCAGCTCTCTGTGTACAGTTTTGCTAACTGATATACTACATTAGTTCTTAATGACAGTTAACATCATGTGGGTCAGTGCAGAGAGTGCTTCTGAGTAGATTTCTTGAAGAGGCGCTACATCAAGTTTCATTGATTCATTACGGGTAATGGTACTGGGTCTGAGTATCTTTTTATAATATTTGACTTTTTGAAATCTTCAATACTTTGTTCTTGTTTCTCGGACTCTGTACTACTCTCTCGTGATACTCGGCATTAAATTGACACTTCGTTCATCATTGTAATCCTCTGTTTTGCTGCCAGGTTACGATGTCAGTGATGACGAGTTCACTGACACCAACAACCGGCCGCCAAGACTCAGGAAGAAACCCAACCGGCAACCACACCAACGCCAACCGATGAAAACCGAGTTGCGTGGCCTCCACGTAAACCCCAAGCTTGACCGCACGGCTCAGGCCCAGCTCGACTACATCGGGGACAACCTAGACGTGCACTATAAGATCGTGGGCAACGAGGGCGGTCGTTACTTCATCAATCTGACGCTGACGAACAACGGATCGAGTTCGATCGACTCCTGTTGTTGGTCGATCTACTTCTATCACACCAAGTTCCTCGATGCTTACGCGTTCAACTCTGGAGTTCGGATGCGGATGATGAACGAGGGACGAGAGATGAACGAGGACGTCGTGTTCACGCTCGCTCACGTGAATGGATACACGTTTCGCATCCAGCCGACCAATCGGTTCATGGGGCTCGAATCGGGGGAGCGGGTCGTTCTGCGGCTTGGGGGAGGCGGCTGGGCGGTCTCCCGAAGCGAGGTCGTTCCGAACTGGTATGTCGCTAACGACTATTCACCCTCTGAGGCGAGGCTCCTCCGATCGACTGTCGGGGAGGAGTTGAGGTTTGTGGGGGATTTCGACCCCATGAAGAGGTGGTCGAGGACAGAGGAGGACTCCTGTGAGCCGTTCACCCCGGAGGAGCGCTTCTCAAGGAATAAGGTTCACGACCTCGAAGGGGTGTATACGAGTCCGGTGATACCGACCCCTTTGAGTGCGCAGTATAAGGGTGATAATCAAAAGTTGGTGTTGAAGAGCAGCGATTGGGTGGTGCAGTATGTCGCAGGTCTTGAAAACGAAGCACTGTTCATTAAGGGTGAGTATTATTCGAAGAAAGGCCTTTTAAGCGGTTGACTGATGGGTTGGCTGACCGTCAATAACTCTGCCACTGGCAGTGCCAGTCCCAAGCCTGGATAAAGGAGGAGGGCGATGCAAATGATCTTTGTTATCACACAGTGTTGCTAAACTGTAATTACTGCTACTCTTCCTGACTCAATCTTAAATGAAAATATTAAATGATGAATGTGGTATTAAATTGAATAATGGGATAATATTTGAATAAATTTATTGAAAATTTACCATCTGTACCATTTACACAGACCATTTAATTGGCTGTTTTCTTGCAATTCAATTAATTGATACTCCTACGGCTATTAGTTATTAAATTAATTATTAAATTAATAGCTAAGATATTTATATGGTAATAATAATAACGATAATAATTATTATTATAATAACTGTACTATTTATATATCAATAATAAAAATGATATTAATGATTATAACAATAGCTTTTAATATTTATGCAGTGATAATAAAAATGATTTTAATTATTATAATAATTACTTGAAATATTTATATGATAATAATAAATGAATATATTAATGACTTGTTACACTTAAAAAATTGACTTCACTCATAGTTTTACTTAATTGTCTAATTGGTATCTTAATCATCTTGTGTTAATTGATTCAAAATTATTCTCTCCCCTAACTCATGTATTTAGTGAATCACTCAGTAGACCATCCATCGCTTTCTGCCTAAACAATCTCTTGACATTAAATAATTCCCTTAAACGTTTTCCAACAGAAAAGCTCAACATCTCAACTCTAAAACTCGTCGACATTCCACAGACAACTGGGAAAGCACAGTGTCGCAGTAAAGCGATCACTCTTCACCTCAGTAACAACCTTCCGAAAAGTGCCGCAGCCTCTCCGGACTCCACGGAAAAATACGTTCTTGTAGTCGGCGCCAAAAAAGACTGCATATCCATCTTCAGTACCAGCGCCACCGGTGCCTTCTATGGCGCCATCTCTCTTATGGGTCTCGACACCTTTGAGGGTGTTGGCACGACGCACGTCTTTCCCGGAGTCGTCATAGTCGATGGCCCGAGGTACGGGTATCGAGGGGTGATGGTCGATGTCGTGAGGCATTTTCATACGAAAGACGAGATGCTGATGCTGATGGAAACCATGGCAATGTATAAGATGAACAAATTACATCTGCATTTGGCTGATGATGAGGGTTGGAGACTGGAGATACCAGGGTTAAGCGAACTAACCACTGTGAGTTCGTTCATTCATTCATTCATTCATTCATTCATTCATTAGGAGAAATTACGTACAGCGCCTCCTCAAGGTGACTACTCAGAGGCGCTGCCAACCCCAGAGCAGCTAAATAAGACCATCTTAAGATGAGAGATGAATGCCTGAGAAGGGTTTTTAAGAAGGGAGTGGCACATCAAACGGAGGCCATTCCAAATGGAAGGCCTTCCACCAAGAAGGCAGCACAGCTCTGCCTGGTGGAGGTGTAAGGCTTTTTTTGCTTTATCCCTAGCTGCAATCTTCCTCATGAAATGTCTCTTTCAGATGAGATGGGTTGAGATTCTCTCAATAGACGACGGATCTATTATCATTGCGTCTCTTTACTTAAATTTCTTTGTGCTTTATTTAATCAGATGAAAATTATTATGATGATGATTGTAGTGATTGTAATAATAGTTGTAATAATCATATTAATGATAAAGAATTTTGCGATTTAAATTTGTTGATAATATTATTGTGAGAATGGTGATTATTATTATCATGATTATCATAATAACGATGATAAATAATAATGATGGCAATTATATTGATAATAGTGAATAGTCATGATGATGATAATAATTATGATAACGATTATAGTGATAGTGCTGATTATTATAGCCATAATAATGATGATGTTGATAAAAGTAGCAACCTGATTTTGATTTTTTTATGCAAAGTTCGGAGGTCGTCGAGGCCACGACCTTCGCGAGAAGTCTCACATCATGTCGATGATCGGCTCCGGTCCCTTCACCAATTCCAGCGGCTCTGGCTTCTACTCCGTCTCCGACTTCTCCGAACTTCTCCGCTTCGCCGAGTCTCGCCACATCTCCATAATACCCGAATTCGACATGCCCGGACATTCCCACGCGGCTATCAAGAGCATGGAGGCGCGCTATGCCAGGATCAAGGCCACAGGCGGGAAGGATTCAGAGGCCACGAAATATCTACTGTCCGACCTGGCGGATAGGTCGGCCTACATGTCTGGACAGTTCTACAAAGACTCTGCTATCAATCCGTGTATCGAGTCGTCATATCGATTTGTGGAACATGTAGTGAAGGAAGTTGTTAACATCTACAAGGTTGGTTTGGTTTGCATGCGCTGTGTCATTTGGGAAGGAGTTGAGGGCTTTTTCCTTCTGATTATGGGTCTATGGACATTCCCAGACATTTCCACATTCTGTTGAAGTGACCTTGAACAACATGGATTCTCCATTAGATCATTTTATTATCTTCATTTTCCACATGTGGGTCAGGTGACCTGTGCATTAATTTGTGAGTCAGGTCAGGATCTGACCTTTTAAAGTTCAATACGGCTTCTTCGTGGAAATTGTGATTTCTGTGTGATTCTGTTTAACACAAATCCATTGACCTGTCGCTGAGAATTTATTCTCTACATTGTTTCTTCTCAGATGGAAATGTAGGAATTGTTAAATGGTTTATTAAAACAAATTATTTGATTGTGCAGTCACTTATCATGTCATCTGACCCACTTTCTATTCTAGTGTTTGACCTAAATGATGGTTTCATCTGACCTACTTCCTATATTAGCTTTGACCTAAAAGCTGACATCATCTGATTTACTTTCTATTTCAGGACATTTCACCGCTTAAATATTTCCATTTTGGCGGCGATGAGGTACCAGGCGAGGCGTACACTGCGTCCCCGGCGTGTGCTGAATTCCTTCGTCACCACAAGAAGATCTACAACACGAAGGACCTTAAGACGTATTTTGTTCGGCGGGTCGCTCTCATCGTCGCGCGTTACGGGCTTTCTGCGATGGGTTGGGAGGACGCGTTCACGATGTCCCGTGGCCAACCGATATCCGTGTCTGATTTGGGAGCAAAGGAAGTGGTCAGCCAAGCGTGGTATAACATCTGGGAGTCAGGGCTCGCTCATCGTGCCTACCAGTATGCCAATGCAGGTTACAAGGTGCGTGTGGCTGTGTGTTCGTGTTTGCTGGGTGTTTGTTTGCGTATGTGTGTTTGTATGTGTGTTTGTACGTGTGTTTGTATGTGTGTTTGTATGTTTGTTTGTATGTGTGTTTGTATGTGTGTTTGTATGTGTGTTTGTATGTGTGTTTGCATGTGTGTTTGTATGTGTGTTTGCATGTGTGTTTGTATGTGTGTTTGTATGTGTGTTTGTATGTGTGTTTGTATGTGTGTTTGTATGTGTGTTTGTATGTGTGTTTGTATGTGTGTCTTTCCTTGTGTGGGTCGTTTCCCGTTCATTTAGTTGCCTCTGTTGGCCTTTCGCTATGGAATATCCTTCCTGCTGTGACTCGTGCTCCATTCTTATCGTAACTGTTTCTGCTCGTTCTCTTAAGACTTTTCTTTTCTAGAGGGGTTTTTCGCACTGGGAGCGCCTCTCATTGGGTTGTACTGTGAGAGGCGCTTCATAAATCCCTAAATAGGATTGAATAGAATTTTAAGAACGATCTTCACCATAAACGACCCTAACAACGCATGACTTGACCCTCAGGATGCTTGACCTGACGAAATAAATGTGATGAAATGAGCGGTCACCGTGCGTGTGTGTGCTCATGCGTACGTGCGTGTGTGTGCTCATGCGTACGTGCGTGTGTGTGCTCATGCGTACGTGCGTGTGTGTGCTCATGCGTACGTGCGTGTGTGTGCTCATGCGTACGTGCGTGCGTGCGTGTGTTTTCTTTTGTATGTTTTCGTGTAGCATTGAACAAGTGATTTGTTTGTTGAATCAACGCTGTTGATATTTGTTATATTTACGATGATGGAAGTAACATTGGGATAACTTACCAAGGCACTGGGTGACCAAACTACAGGTCTTGTAATGTAACCGGTTGATACTATAATCACAGTTCTTCTGATTTAGGTTGTTTTATCTCCAACCACCAACTTCTACTTCGACAACCCTCAGGAGCCAGACCCAGAGGACTGGGGCCTGCACTGGGCCACCCGCTACGTCAACACCAAACGGTCGTTTAACTTCATGCCCGAAGCGATGTACCAGAGCATGGATTTCGACTTCTGGGGAAAACCCATCAGCAAGTCGGAGCTTTGCGACTTCGGAAGAGTCTCGTGTGATCCACTGCTGTCGCCAGAGAACATCATCGGTTAGTATTATTATCTGTGTCTCTATTTTTAGACTTAAGTGTATGTATCTATGTTTTTTTAATCTATTTATGTCTTCTGCCTCTTAATCCTTTCTGTATGATTAAGATTTGTTTTCTTTATTTAATGTAGACATCAAGGTTGTGATTAACCCTTGTAATATCATTGCCCTTATGTTTTCCCTTGCCTTTTATATTTTACCCATGCTTTTAGCCTTGCCTTTTATTTTTGTGTTTTGTCTTTCCGTTTGTCTGTTATCCTTGCCTTTTACCTTTGTCTGTAATCTTTGACTGCTACCTTTACCCTTATCTTTTATCTTTGCCTCCATTTATATGATTTGCATTTGTTTCCTTTTGAATGTAGGCATTGAGGGAGTGATGTGGTCGGAACTCATTCGAACCCAGGACCGCATGGACTCGATGCTTTGGCCTCGGCTCCTCGCTCTGGCCGAGCGTAGCTGGCATAAGGCCAAATGGGAGTCCATCGAATCATCAATCGAGCGACTATCTGCTCGAAAGGTTGACTGGACAAACTTTGCCAACGCAGTCGGATACAAGGAACTGAGGAGACTGGAAGCGATAGGAGTCAAGTATTACTTACCCAGACCAGGAGCAAGGTTTGTTTTACTCTGCTCAGATACTCGACTCAAAGGAGCATTGCAGCACTCGATTCTAGCATTGTAGTACTGGTAAATTGTTCAGACTTTGGACAAACTAAATAAAATAAACACAAATATTGAGCACATGACTTGTAGTAATTACTAGTTCCTACTTCCTCCATAGAGTAAACTAACTAATGAATTGGAGGAGGGAGGAGGATGAATTGGAGGAAGGGGAGGAGGATGAATTGGAGGAAGGGGAGGAGGATGAATTGGAGGAAGGGGAGGAGGATGAATTGGAGGAAGGGGAGGAGGATGAATTGGAGGAGGGGAGGAGGATGAATTGGAGGAGGATGAATTGGAGGAAGGGGAGGAGGATGAATTGGAGGACGATGAATTGGAGGAGGGGAGGAGGATGAATTGGAGGAGGGGAGGAGGATGAATTGGAGGAAGGGGAGGAGGATGAATTGGAGGAAGGGGAGGAGGATGAATTGGAGGAAGGGGAGGAGGATGAATTGGAGGAGGGGAGGAGGAGGAATTGGAGGAGGGGAGGAGGATGAATTGGAGGAGGATGAATTGGAGGAGGGGAGGAGGATGAATTGGAGGAGGGGAGGAGGATGAATTGGAGGAGGGGAGGAGGATGAATTGGAGGAGGGGAGGAGGAGGAATTGGAGGAGGGGAGGAGGATGAATTGGAGGAGGGTGAATTGGAGGAGGGGAGGAGGATGAATTGGAGGAGGGGAGGAGGATGAATTGGAGGCAAAGCAAAAACTCTAACCAATCGTTCGCAGTGATTTTTATTAACCCTCGTTTGTTTCAGGATTCGCGATGGTAGGCTCTACGTGAACACCGCTTTTCCAGGTCTTGTCGTCCAGGTGAGTTCAGACTCTGGAAGGACCTGGAAAGACTACGATGTTAATGGCAACTACAGAGGACACCTACTACTCGCTACCAGGTGCGTTCTACACGGATATCTAATAGCAACCAAGGGATGACTTATCTAGGTGCTTTTGAAAGGACGCTATGCATGTTGGCAGCATTTTTTATGCTGCTTTTCTATGTCATTTTTATAGCCCAATCTTTCTGTCTGGTTAGTTAGTTCAGGTATCTGGTTAGATTTTATTAGATTTTATTTGTTTGCATTTGATTAAAATATATTGGATATGTTTTCATAGAGGGTCATTTGTTGAGAGTAGATGATGTGATTTTAATAGATTAGATTTTGCACTTTTAATCTCGTTTCTCATTAACTTGTTGTTGCCCTTATTTTTTACCAATGCATTTTACCCTTGTGTGTTATCTTTGCCTTTCATCTTTTAGCCTTGCCTTTTACCTCTGCCTTTACCTTTTACCCATTCCTTTTACCTTTGCCTTTTATCTTTTGATTAGATTTTATTTCATTAGAGTAAGGTCTATTTGATTAGAATATATTGGATGTGTTTTCGTTGTAGGTCATTTGATGGTAACAGACGAAGCGTTCCTGTTCCTTTGACCTTTTAACCCAACTTCCTTTGTCTGCGATAGAACCAGAGACAGTTTCTCTGAGCATTTCACTCAATGGCAGACGACGACATTCTGCAAAACGAGGCATATCATGATCAACTCCCAAGTCCTTCTTCTTTCGTCCAAAGATATTTTTATGTCATAGTTTTTTCTTGGTGCCATTTGTCTCCTTGTGTTAAGTCTTTCCGTTAATTCGTGGTTAATTATTGTTTCTGTTGTATGGAAGATGGCTCAAGAACTGACTCTGAGGAATTTCTTATTTCTATCTATTTCAACAGTTTTTTTCTCTTTTATTGTTGCTTGTCAACTTCTGCTTATTATTATTATTATTATTACTATTATGTTTTTATTAATATTGCTATTATTATTATTATTGTTGTTATTATGATTTTCGTTAATATTTTAATTAAAATGATTCGGTAGCGATGTAGGAAAAGAATCAAATGTTAAAAAGAGAGAATCATCATTAATCGTAAATATTATTATCATCATTCATCATTATTGCCATTATTAATATTATTATTTTATTCATTTTTAATATTTTATGCTGGTTGGGGTGACCCCATCAGGTTGGGGTGACCCCATTAGGTTGAGGTGACCCCATCAGGTTGAGGTGACCCCATTAGATTGGGGTGACCCCATTAGGTCAGAGGTTGAGTGCACTGTGATAGATAGATATATTGTTTTTGGTTTAATAAGTAGTCTACCAAAAGGTAAACTCAAACTGCAACCCAAGAT
>CAUFVP010000005.1:7500-16689 GCA_959347315.1 Bimastos eiseni
TTAATTTATGAATTAGGGAATGAATTAGTCGATGAATCGATGAATTAACGAATTTATGCATGAGCAAATGAATGAACGAGTTTATGAATTACTGAATGAATTAATGGATGGATTTATTAATGAATTGGCGGTTTGATGTATGGATGAATATGAATGAACGACTTTATTAATTTTCTGGATGGATGACTGGATGGATGGATAGATGGATTGACAAATCAATCAATTAATTTTTTGGATGGATGAATAGCCTGTATTAGCACGCGCTTCTAATTTAATCGTTTCTTTTTGTTCTCGTGAATGACCGTGAATATATGATGACCACCATATATATATATGTATATATATAGCGACTCTCACTGACCACAGTCTCGCTGATATATATATAAATCGAAGAGAACGAAAACATAAAGCTATATTAGGGCCTATAAGCATTTGACTTCGAAACAGGAATACATTTAAACAAAGGTTGTAGTGGATACACTGGAATTGCTACAATATTACTCACTACAATTCACCACGACTGAATTAATATAATATGGGCCTGTGTAATTATTTCCAAATCGAAAGAAAATCTTGAGCAAACAATTAAGTGGATGGCCCAAACTGTTATGGAAGTATGGAAGTTGCAGTAGGCCTATTATACTAGTTGTAGTAGGCCTATGGTAGTGAGCTTAATAATGTTTATATCCTTCTCCAGTGCCTTTATGTCTACATGTAGCGCCATATGTTCCCCATAGCATTTAGAGGCACGTTCGCTGATGTGACGGAGGACGTGGTCCGATTTTCCGAAAGAGGTAATGGATTTTCCAGATCCCCGTAATCGAAACGTTCTTGGGGTAATTTCTTTGACCTCTGAGTAATTGCCCTCTGCTGCCTCAGGTCAAACAGAATAATGGTAATACTTTGTGGATATTAATTATTAATAGACGTGTTTCATAACTGAATTCACGTATGATCAGGTGACCTTACACTTCCTAAAGAGTTGACGCCTTTGACAAGTTAACTTTTATTATGCGAACGTTATACGGCTTTTCCTAAATTTTGCCATTTATTTAAGCCCTGTGTAAGTTATTGTGCCTTTGTTGGAAGTCTAATAAAATAATATTCTCACTTACTTACCTAACAATTGATTTTTTAATCTAAATTTGAATTATATTAATAGACTTGTTTCATAATTAAAATGACGTGGGGCCTAACACTGTGGCCTTATTATCTAATTTTTGAATTAGTAAAATACACATAATAAAAATTACGTAGCAATAGGCATTCATTTACTAGAGTTTTAATTTGTGCCTATTAATAGAACGATTTCATAATTGAAGTGACGGAACAATTGGCCTTTGTTCTCTAAATTTAATTTTGATAATAACAGGCGTGCTTCGTAAGAAAAGGTGACGCAACAGTCTCTTGTCTCAAAATTAAAATGATTGTTATTGTTATCGAAGTGACGTAACAATTGATCTTTCATTTTAGAAACAAATAATGGACTCGTTTCATAATGAAATTACGTAATAATTGAGTGCTGTAATAAGCAAAGTGATGTTACAATGAGCTTCTATTTTTAGATTAAATAATATATATATATATGTATGTATATTGCACTTGTTTCATAAGTGAAGTGTCGTAACAATGAGTCCTTCTTCTCCAGATTTAAATGATTAATAATTGAGTGTTGTATAATCAAAGTGACGTAACAATGTGATTCTAGTTTTGATTAGATACAATGCACTTGTTTCATAAATGAACTGACGTAACAATTGGTTTTTATTCTCCAAATTTGAATGATTAATTATTGAGTGTTGTATGATCAAAGTGACGAAACAATTGGCTTCTATTTTTAAATTGGATATAATGTATTTGTTTCATTAATGAAGTGACGTAACAACGAGTCTCTATTATCTAAATTTAAATGATTAATAATTGAGTGGTGTATGATCAAAGTGACGTAATAATATACTTATGCTTTATATATTATGCATTTGTTTCATAAACGAAGTGACGTAACAATGGGCGTTAAATTTGTTCTTAGAATGTACATTGCTATTAATTCAGTGTTGTATAATCGAAGTTGCGTAACAATGGACCTTTTATTCCTTAAATCTAGAAGCTTCTAAACCATTTTCATAGTCTTTAAATTTAAGCAATAAAGACACATTGTTATGCACGTCACTCGGATTGTATACTCTTTGGCTGCCGAAGATGCTTCGTGTGGTGGCAAGTTGGCAACTACTTGTATAATGGACTCCTTTGATAATTAAAGTGACGTGACATTATATCATTATGCACTAAGATAAACTTTATTACTATATGACGTAACAAGCGGCCCTTATTCCTCTACTTATCAATAATAGAAGAGTTGGATAACAATGACTTGAAGTGACGTAGCAAAGCGCCTTTAGTCACTAAATTGAAAACTGCTAATAAAAACAAGTTTCATATGGAAGTGATGAAAAAATAAACCTTTATTAAATGTTTTTAAAATTAATAGGCCTGTTTCACAATTACAGTGGCGTAACAATAGGCCCAGCCTATATTCTCAGTGTGAACTGTTGATTGATCAGTAGATTTATAATCATCATCACGGACATTGTAAACGCGTGTAAAAGAGTACGTTGCAAAATGTGAATCGGAGATTTGTATCATAATCAAAGTGACGTTGAAATAAACCTATAGTCTATGTTCTCAAAGTGAACTTATATAACAACAATAATAGTTACCGTAGTGACGTGTGTATCATTGCGTCGTTGTGTGTCATACCTTAGCGTTTCAATTATTTACCGGGCGTTTGCTCAAATCTTACTGCGTCCGGTACTGCAGAGTCCATCGTATGCAAATAACGTTCAACGAGCGTTAATATTACCTTACTGCATCCGGTACTGACGCGTCCGTCGTATGAAAATAAGGTTAAATGTGTGACAGGCGTTAGTAATACGTTCAAAAACGTTTTCTTGACGTGTATGAGTTATACATCGTATAATGTAGGTATATTTGCAGTTATTAAAATTAAATGGACACTTAATGGATGAAACTCGAGAAAAGCGTCAGTTGCGGTTGAATCGTGAACGAATGCAAAACGGACAGCTCGCCAAAGTCAACAAATTCTTCTGCGACCTGTCATTTTTCATGGGTTAAGTACTTCCTGTCATTTTTCTCGAGTCAACAGCTTGCATATTTTAACTTGTTTCATAGTATTGAAGCAACGTTGCGATTAACTTATCAAGACCTTCGTAGCGATTGGTCCAGCAGAATTGCTGTATTTAGAAAATGTTATTATAATTTACGCCAGTAGCAATAGATTTATTCAATACTTGAAGTGAAGTAAGAATGCGTTTATGTACAATTTGGACGAACTAACGATCGAGCAAGTCAGAAGTCTCAGACTTCAACGATACAATGACTAATATTCGTTCATGGTTTGAATAACGTAGCTTGATACACGCACGCTCGTGCAGTCCTTAGTTGATTATACGTATTGCCATAATGTTGTACAATGTTGCCCAAAATACTAATATACATGTATGTACGTTAATCTGGGCAGCCAGTCTCTATCCACGCCTAGCCATTTTGACGCAATCTATGGGACACGGTGGCCGATTAGCTACAGCACTCACTTCGAAACGCAGAGAGTACGGGCTCGATCCTCCTCTTTTGAGGCGGTTATTGTGTATATATAGGAACCTTCTGGAAGTCCTTAACTCGCAGCTGCTCATCGCCATCGTTTGATGCTTGGTCATTAGATATTGGCCAGAATCAAGTGCTAATATATGTCCAGATAAACTTCAAGAACAGCTGTTTTAGTTGGCCTACAACGTTACAAATGACGTTTTACTCCGCCCTTATTCCAACCTTTTTTGCTTAGAAGTGCACACACAGGCCTCGACGGCGCAATTGCAGTTGTACTGCAGAGCATTGTGCGAGGAGGACTTGCTCAAGGTCCCTACTCAGTGGCTGACGTCTCGGACGAGGGTCGAACCCGCTAAACTCAGCGCACACTGAGTGTTACGAGCTGATCGCTCTAACCAATCGACCACCGTGCCGCAGTAGAATGGAAACGGCGGAAATCAGATTGAACATGACTGCAGAAAGCATTAGATTCAACATGATTTGAAGTCTGCCGGTGAACGAGTTTGGATGTAAAGGAGAGATTTTAGATTGGACGGTAATTTTCTACTAATTAGAAGGATCAGAAAGGCGAATACCTGAATTTTATATGAGAATGAATAATGTAGAGAATAAAAATGAGAATTGGTCGAGAGGACTGTTGCAGTAGGCATCGAACCAGAACGGTATTATGCCTATAATAATTAGCCAATTATTACGATAAGTTTATGAATATCTGTGAAAGTAAAGTTGAATGAAAGGTTTTCAAATGCGGTAAAGTTCCGGTGTCTTTGGAAGATAGGCTTACTCGTGAATTGGTTTTGCGGAAGATGTACATATATATATATGTGTGTATATATATATGTATATATATATTGCGCCACCTCTAGGACAACATATAGGCCAAAGTTGGTGATATCTTAATTTGTCCAAGTGGAAGAGCTTCATCCAGAAACTTATACAGGCCTACAGATGAAGGCAACAACTCTGAGTGAAAAGTGAAGCTGAAATGTACACAGAGAGAGATGAACAACCAGAGAGATTGACTCCTTTCTTCAGACTTGAAATAGGCTGACATTCTCCAAAATAAACAATGAATTCGACGAGTGACCAGCCACAGTCAACCTGAATTTAATATTTAGGAGAACAGCATTTGCCACTGTTCATCAACCTCATAACTGAACCACATCCAGGACTTAAAAGGTTCGTTCAAACAGTTTCCGTTGGTCCTTTTCGTGGCCATAATGGTCCGCTAATTGCGAACGTCAATCGAACCGCCCTGCTTCCCTCTCCCTCTCACCCATTCACTCCGTCCGATAGACTACCCGGGATTAATTTTATTTCCTTTTACCCGACCAACTGAGCAGACGGCCTCCATTATCGTCAAAGCCGCAGCCTTTATTCGACAATATTAACCGGCTTAGCGGTTCGATTGCGCTGCTGGATTTGTACAAAGCGGACGTTAAAGGGATCGGCAGCCGACTGTATTATGCCTTATTATCGTTAAATCTGCGTGTTATGCATATGCGAGCGGAAACTGATGCGATATTGTTTTTCGTCATTGTTTTTCGTTGACCGGGTGACCGCGGTCGTGTCAACAGACCCAGCGGCTGCTTGCCAGCGCTCAGCCCTCCTCCGCAGCAGCGGCTGATCGGATCGGCGGCGCCGGCAGACTTCCGTCAACGTCCATCACATTAGCCAAACGCATTTCGTTAATTAACAATAAATAACGGCAATGATTTTTGCCGAAAGCTATTTGCTTATTGAATTCGCCGCCCCGCTGAGATCCGGTTCCGCTACGAACGCTGTGACCGGCGACGCAGCAGCCATCTTTGATTAGAAAACAGCGACAACAGCAGCAGCAACAGCGATGGACAGTACCATTGGCCCAGTACATGCACACTAGGCATTCCATTTCGATCACGTATAACGATTACAACCCGCCGTGTCTAATAGTTGAACGCCCACTGCACTCCCCGGCCCCTCTCTATTCTCCATCAAAACGACTGAAGTAACATTTTCGGATCCCATTTTTACAGATCAACTGAGCGTTTGAACCATTTAAGAATGTCATGAGTCTGGGGAGAAGGTACATAGTTTATTTTTTTTACTGAAAATGCCGCCCTTAGGACAAGTGCCACCTGGGGTGGTTCGCCCCTCACTCGGCCACTGGTTGTCTTGAAACGTAAAGCAGGTATGCGTCAGAAACTGGCATGTCCTGTATACCGGTTGTTCCAACTAAATGTCGAAGTTACAGCATTCTTTTAGTAGGCTATATTATTGCCTCATTGGTTGCAACAAAATGCAGTCTTATTGGTTGCCTACTGTATAATGACACCATGCCATAGGAATGATGACAGCGTCTCCCTGCTCCTTTCTTCAGACTTGAGATTGGCACTGCCAAAGTACGATCAGTGGCGGAGTTTTTTCCGCTTTATCTTATAGCCATATCTCAGACATTGGCGCCATAGACAATGCGCAACAAGGCCTATTGTTTTTCGAGTTATGGGTCTACAAGACTTGTTATTTCGAGCGATACTAGAGGAAATCTACAGTTTTATACAATAACTGGGCTTTCAACTTGTTGTTATTGCAAATTCTAGGACTAAATTGAATGTTATAGGATGCCCTAAGAAAACCGACTTGTCGAATACAGTGATGCCTACGAGTGGTCATGAGTCGTGAGTCGATGAAGAGAAGGCCAGGACCCACGAGAGCGAAGGCAATCGAGCTAAGCCAAATGAATACCGCGACGCAATAGTGCCACTTAACCAAAATCATTGTTGAAGCTGACCTTTGAATTGCGTGTAACACATGAAGCAAAAATAATGGTGACTGGTCCACAGCAAATCTAATGAACGCTTTCGCCAACGCAGACAGAGAGTGCAAGATTGGCAAATAACCTCTGCAAGATCGATTATTTGCTCACTGGGATAATCAAGAGAGAGGATATTTGAACTGTCAGTCAAATTACAATGTAGCATTGCTACAATAGGGAACGTCGGATTTGCTATTCGAGACCATCCTTTGCAAGTCTATCCAGCTTCCTAACAATCGTTATTGTTGATGATATTGGAACCAATTTTGGGCGCTGCTACGGCCAAGTTTCATCGCGTGTTGGAAGTATACGCTAGCCTATATCCAGTCGGTCTGGATCCGTGGTCCATGTACATACATGTAAATATTTCTAGAAGTTTCTTCATCTTAAGACGATCCATTTGACTGTCTGATCGCAAGCCAATAGAACATTAATGCTTTCGATCCATAATAGACCTACTTGTGCAGCGTTGTGCTTGCAAAATAATGTTTTTCCTGGGTTAATACGACATAAAATTTTGTGAATAAATCAGAAATAAATTTAAGTATAAAGATAACAATAATTATGATGGTAATAATAATAATAATAATAATAATAATAATAATAATAATAATAATAATAATAATAATGGTGAAAACTACAGATGAAACCTGAGAAATAAGTTACCTCTTCCAGAGCTTGTCGGCAATGATCCAGCAGTTCAACGCGGTGCCTTTCCAGGGAACCATATCAAGACTCCAAGCACCTGTTAAGCGACCTACATGTACCCAGTGACCCGAGGAAAGAGCTGATTTCAACGTCAGTGATGAACAATAATAACCGTACTATATACTATAATAGTAGTAGTAGTAGTAGTAGTAGTAGTAATAATAATAATAACAATAATAATAATGATGATGATAACAATTCCCCTGCGTGTGAGTAAAAGGCGGGAAACATCTTACCTTTTCCAACGCCTCTCGCTCACCATACAGCGCTTTAGCGCAATAGCGTTCAAAGGCTCTTCGCCACTTATGAGACCGACGAGTAAGGCCATTTCAGACTACATTTACTTATTCTGAGTAATATTCTAGTTCCCGAGAGATCTAAAAAATAATAATAATAATAATAAAGATAATAATAATAATAACAATAATAACATCTATAGTAATAATAATTACACGGCTGCATTATGACTCCAGTGCTTACAATAATTTCATCGATGGAGCTCGCATCCTTGCACTGTCCAATTAACTTCTTACCTGAAGTTTTATTTCATCTGCTCGTTTATTGTTCTCCATCATTGATCACGTGCAACAACGTTTCAATCATTACACGAAACAGTGAATGTTATTCTATCGCATCAGTCAAAAGCAAATCCGTGGCGTTTGTTTTCTATGAATGCTACGACGGAAGCGGTGACTTCCGCGTTCAATCATAATACCGTAGTTAAATCATTCACGTTTATTCCGCCGCAAAGTCTACACGATTGCACCTCGCCTAAGTAGCGACATTTATTTCTCATAACATATACACATATATAATATATATATGCATATATAGGCCCATATAATATATATATATATATACTTATCTGGTTAGTAAGAGCGCTCGCGTTGTAATGCATAGATTATGGTACCCGTTGGAGCCTCCTCCTCTGAGGAAGACGTTTTACTGCGTGCGTATATATATATATATATATATATATATATATTATATATATATATATATATATATATATATAGGGACCTTGAGCAAATCCAGTTTAACGAAACTCCGCCACTGGTCGTACTCAGCCAGTGCCAGTCCCAAGCCTGGATTAAGGAGAAGGGCGACGCCAATGTTCTTAGTTACCACACAGTGTCTGCAACTATCAGTTTAACGACACTGTTTGATAACAAAGATCATTAACCTCGCCCACCTCCTTCATCGAGGCTTAGGCAGTGCCAGTCCAAGCCTGAATAAAGAAGGAGGGCGACGCTAATGATCTTTGTTACCACACAGTGTCGTTAAAATGCAACTACCTATCACTCACAATACTATTGCCCAGCGCGATTGAGTGATGCCCAGTTATTACGGCACATTATACATTAGGCCTACATTACATTATAGCGCTTAATAAGTGCGTGATAACAATGGATATAGAAGCAGGTTATTCTGAGACAGTCATGGCAATGGTAGGAAGTAGCGACTTCCTTTTTTGACCTCGGCTGATGGCTAGTCCTCTCCGTCGTCGTGTTATCTTCCCGCCTTATATATTACACGGTCAGTAAACTCGTTACTACGCTGGGTTGGGGAGCAGATGGCCTTTCAAAACAACTTTAACCTTTTACCTTTTAACCTTCGACCTGTCGGGCTCGTAGCCCAGAACGCCAACCTTTATACTATCATGCACCCCTAATATCATAGACCAATCCTAAAATAGAATAATATTGACCTTTGATCTACCACCGAATAAAAAACATTTGTTTTATAAATACTGAGTTCTTATAGTAGCCTATGCTTTAGCAGCAATGAAAATTGTGTCATCGACATCGTTTTACACTTACATTTCTTCCATAGTTATGCTTTAGGTTCAACTACAGACCTGTGTCATCTTTGTTAATTTTGTTATGATAGAAGGACCAGTCATTGTCTTCACATTGAAGGTTGTACTATTGCAGCACATTTCCCTGTGCAACTTACGCCTTCAGTTTAGCGAATTAAACTGTCAAAAAACAGAGGACGCTAATTTTTATTTAACAAAACTCAGATTCGATCTGTAAGTTTCAATGACCGTGATATTCCATAGC
>CAUFVP010000006.1:0-14522 GCA_959347315.1 Bimastos eiseni
CAGAAGGACGGACATATATAACATACGATATAATGATGTATAAAACAAAAACTACTAATTAATAAACCAATTACTACTGGTAGTATTACACCTGTAACCATTTGAACGCAGTTCACACGATACAAGTGCGTTCGTATGTCTGTGCGAGTGAGTCGGGGTAGGATCACGAAGATCATGATCAATTGTTAATTAAAGGATTCTGCTATTAGGAACGCTGAAGGCAGAAGTACATTTCGCGACTTCCCTAAGGCCATACAAGAGCAATTAGACCAGAAACATGACCTATCTACACGACACGACCACCCATACACAGGCACACAGGCACACAATCAAAGACGGACACGCACACGGGCGACTCGTCCGGATAAGAACTTCCCAGTAACAACAATAATGATGCAAGGAATGCACCGTATGACCTCATCACGCGCCTCAGCGCATTTCCTTTCCATTAATCCCATTTATACTTTGATTCCCATTACCTAGACTAAGCTTAGTCTCCTTACTTCTCTGATATAACTCCGTTTTATCTCTGTGCACATAATTATGGTCGTATACTATTCAGAATTAATCCCGTTCATCTCTCAAGGGGACTAGTCTTCACCAAATGAATTATATGGCCTTCAACATAATTTCCACACTGGCGCTCCATAAATGTCAGTTCAGGACGACGTAGGAGCTTCAAATCCACGTTGCTTAAACTGACATTTCGCAAATGAACTGATAATGGAATGACATATTGGACTTTCACCATCTTCGTTTGCATTCTAAAAGTTCTGCTTGCAGTCCTTAATCCTATACTCATTCTTGTTGTCATCATCATCATCATCATCATCATCATCATCATCATCATCATCATCATCATCATCATCGTCATCATCGTCATCATCGTCATCATCATCATCATCATCCAGTACCGTGGCAAGATTTATGGGGCTCTTGTGCAGAGCGTCCGTAGTGAGCCCCGTCAACTCCCCTTTGAATTTAAATAATGCATGACGTTTTCGCGATACTTGCATACTTCGACGTTCGAACCCCCAATAAAATAAAAATGATCTATTAATATTTTCATTTATTTTATTTATTTTCATAAAAGTTTTCGATTTATCCAGACTAGCAGAGAAAAGTGAACCAGACAAAAATTCATTGCAAAGTTGCATCATCTACTAAAATACGAATCATTCAGACTTTTATCTGCGAAACAATGGAGGTGGTACATGTAACTTGGTTGATGACAAAATCGAAACAATGGAACAAATTGGACAAGTATCAAGTCTAAGATAGTCTAAACTTTGCAAAGAGAAGAATTTCAAAGTTCCGAGAAGTTAAGGCTTGTTTGCGCTCCTTTTTTGCAATGATAACTACCAATTTTGAAGTGGCGAGCTTTCTGGCCCGTTCATTTTCTATTGATAACAATGCCAGGTCGCTCCGCTGCTCTACCAATTGTACTGGGCACTTCTCATAAAGCTTTTGATAAGCTTAAATTTTGAAAAAGATCGTTCACATGTTGCAACAGTCACATGAAAAGTCAACAGCAACATACATGTATAGGCATTGCATACATTACTAAATGTAGGCTACAGAGCATAGTATAGTCTACGAGTAACAGTTGTGCAATTTCAAAGGTCGTTGACCTCGTATACAACCTAGAACGAGAGCTTAAGCAAAAATGACAACAGCTGAGTTGGAAAAGCCAGCGAACTGTCGGTGTATATCACACTGTTTGGTTATAACAATTCTGTCACTGCATACAGTTTGTCATTGTCGGTATATAAACGCAATGTTGAAGGCAAGAGAGCGGTGAACGTTGCAGTTGACAACGAACTAAGACTGAAATATTATCGTTGCTTGATTTGTCCACGTGGTCCATTCACCGCAGCCAGAAACACGTTCATACAGAAACGTTTCTCTGCTGACGATTGTTTACTAAATATGCATTTGGACAATTCGGCTTCGGCCATTACAATTTATGCAGAAATAAAATTAATTCTACTCGGTGCCAGAGGCAGTTTGACCACCGGGGACCATTGTGCACTGTACAGCATGCACAACTCATTGCTACGCCGCCGCCACCACCACCACCATCAACGTCGTCGTCATCATCATCATCATCATTATCATCAGCATCATTATTATTATTATTTTTATTATTGTTATTATTGCAACTACTACTACGATTGGTTCCAATTACATCTATTATTATTCTTATTAGGAATTTTCTACTCATAGGTTAATCGATTTGAATTAGAATTAGGCCAATTAGAAGTAGCTAATTAATAAGCAATTAGAATTGAATTTCGTTAATTCAGTAATGTATACCTTAACTTCTTGAATCTGTCAAATTTTAATCAATGCACAGCAGGTTACAGCAGCGAGTTATTGAAGGCTCTTTAGGTCGAATAGTTATTATTACTGACTGTGACATCTTGGAGTGAATGATGATCATTATAGTTATAATATTTCTGCAGAAAGTCAGTTACTGAAACTAGTGCTGCATGCGTTCTAATTCATGGACCCTACTACTCATAAATATTCATTAATTGGATCTTCGCACCTGCGTCAGTTATTGAAACACGAGTAAATTTGGCCATTCGTCAGTCGAACAAATTGAATGAATTGACGAAATTTATACAGACGGGAACTAATGCTCGCCATATATATATCCGAATAAATACCCGTCACTCTCTCTCTCTCCGCTTCGATCCACCCCACAATAACCGTTTTTATAACCCACCTAATCACCCGGAGGCCGCCTAATAGACGAGCGAAAAGGTCGCTAATACAAGTGCAGGCCACGGAAACTAACTCCGACACAAAATGATTACGCTAATATGCATATACATATATAAATATATATATGATAGCTCAAATACACACATGTATGTAAATACAAGACAACTTACACAAAGTACAATCACCAGCACATGAATATATATAATTATATACACACATATATATAATGTGTATGTAGAAGATGCATGAATAGGCATTAACCTATGCAGGTGTTGGATGTTTACGTTCGCGCATAGGCTTATATATATATATATATATATGTGTGTGTGTGTGTGTGTGTGTGTGTGTGTGTGTGTGTTGGTGTCGATGCAATTTCTGTCGAGTTAAGTAGGACTAATGCATTTGCGGCTCTCACGCAATCCATGATTTTGCAATTACATGCGACGGCTTATTCTTTAGAAATATATATAATATACAAATATATTATATATGTGTTTGTAAATACAATAGAGTTTACAAAAGCATGCCTAAATGCCTGTTGTCACATCAGCGCCAGAAATTAAGTTAGTCGTTAATGCACAATAAGGATAACTATATATATATATATATATATATATATATATATATATCATTTGATGCAAGAACTTCTACGGTGCCTCGGTCAGTAGTCAGTCGATGATTGTTATTACTAAGAATCGTCTTGAAAGCAAATTCCAAAGTGAACGGAAGGTGAACGAAAGGAAAGGAAGCAATCATCCAGGAAAAGAAAAAGTCTTTTGTGGAGGGCAAAATGGATTTGCCGAAAGAACTTTGTCAGAAGAGAGCTAAAGCAAAAATGACGTCAGTGTCCAAGAAACAGATAATATAATGATATATTTTCCTTTATCCGATTCAAACTATTAACAATAATGCAATAAAATATCTTTCGTGTTTTCAATATTATTCACGAGCCGCAGTATGACCACAATACAGTATATATGAATGGATGATGACAAGTTATACCTGAGTCGAATATAAATGTATGCAGTCATGCAAGGTGCCAATCACGTTATACATCTAATTTAGCGAACGAAAGAAGGACAAGTACTAGTCATTGTAGTCGACCTTAGGGGTAGTGGGAATGGAACTCATTTACTCTGCTTTGCACATCAGTGTGTCATCCATTACTCTATAGCAAGCCTCAGTACGATTACACCAACAGTGATAGCAGACGACAACAAGTTAAATAGGAGTCGAATTAACTGTATGGCTGCCTGAAAGACGTCCGTCTGTCCTACCGCTCAATTTAACAACGCCACCCAGCGAATGGAAGGATAAGTCAACCCTATGGGGCTAGCTGCTATTAAACACTCGTCCTTTAGATCTTCATGCCAGCGTGTTACCAGTCAAGCATCTGCCTCGTCGACTGAGAGGTCATCAGCAGAAGTTATGATAGAGCAGGCCTACAGTGAGGTCTTTCGAGCCGGCAAAAGAGTGAATGCAAAAATACTGACTGAAATGAATGCAATCTTATGGCACAATTAGCTCATTCTGGAAAGTCATTCGCTTTTCAAAGTACGTCTGACGCTGTAGTTCAAGTATCGTTAGTATACACGCTCATATCTTTGAGTTTTACTGAATGTCTCTTAATTGGCAAACGTATTTTCAACTCTTTGAAGATTGATCGAGTCAGCATTCGCAATGCCAGTAAAAAGGAAGTTGCAGTAGTCGAGACGGATAGATGTGGCCTATTTCTCTTTTTCCGCTTGGTATAATTAGCCTACATTTATGCAAATAGTGTTTTTGTGTGTGCAGCGCGATGTTACAAAAATACTTGCTGCTATAAACTTTTATAACCCAAAAGTATAAGAGAAAGGAGGCATACACTGTGTAGAAACACTTTGATTAACGGAATCATCGAAGACCACAGTCCATACCGCGTGACATCCCTCCCATAGCATGTTCATCTTGATGTGCTATTCCCAATAAGGCGCCTTCTGATTAATTACCTCTCAGAACAAAAATACCGCATAGCTTTGATATAACATGCAATATCCTAGCAATTTCTAAGTAATTAATGATCTTATAACTACCATAGTGCTATGTAGCGTACAGTTTAGTGTGACCATTTACTGTGCTAAAAGTAATGTTAATACATGAAATCTTGCGCGAAGTTGTGTCACGGAGTGGAAGAAAAGAAAATATTAATTTATTTGTTTCATTTCGAGTAGTGACATTAGGAAGAATTTGTTTCGATTTTTGGCGATAAAGTGAGAGTGAGGTGAGTCCATAGCGCACAACATTATAACGAAATTCGTAAGTTGGCTAAAGTGCCATTGAGCTATAAAAATAAATTATTTGAATTTTGGATTTGCAATCAAGGGCGGCAATCCGGGGGTCGGAGGAGGCAAGTTCCCACACCTTTTACAGAGAGGGGACAAGTTATACCTGTGTCTCCCCACGTTTCTTAACCCTCTTATTGGTTGGTCCCCCATCCTGTCAAACGAGATCTCCGCCTCAGTTTGTAGCGCATTTTTTTGCACCAAAGAGGCGTAAAAAATCGTTTCACCGTCGTGCAACATTCATAACCTTCTCAGTCTCATGAGTGAATGCCTATCCGGGGGTTCCCCACATACCAAACGAGATCGGCGCCACTGAAAGCAACCGCAATTAATGGTCCAGACTCTGCTCTGTTTCCAATGAATTGATCCGTAGAGGAAATTCCTCGACACCGCTACTCCACTTTTAATAGGTACATGTAAGACCAACCACTCCGTTTAAAGTCTTAAAGTCCACTCGTACGAATCGTCCTAGAGTACGAGATTGAAATCTCGCAAATAATCTCGCAGACATCCTCTCAACCGCACATGTGTCCTTCATTCTAGCATAATTATATGGTAGCTAATCGGGCCAGAATATGTAGACCTTTAAAGACTATTTATTCCGCGACTTTAGCAACCCATACATGTGCCACATAAATGGTAACACAACGCAAACGAACAATTCGTCTTAAGAAACCTTGCTCTATAGCTTAAATCAGGATCACCATGCTCCGTGTTTACACGCTGAATACCATTATATCACTGTTTTTACCCAGCTTTACATTTGAGACCAGTGTGTAAGAAGGACTCTATCCATGGGCGTTATGTAGAGACATCTCAAATGGTTCGAACGCGCTACAACGAACGGAGAAGGAAATCGATGTCGGTTTCTGTGTAACGCCCTGAAAAAAGCAATTAGAAAGAAATTCAACTAACAGCTCAGAGGTATTACTTGCCAGTATCTCCATGGGTATTAGATGTAACCTATATGGAATTTACCCAGCCTCATATGTGACCAATATGGGCACCCTATGGACATGCTGCAGATGTGGTTAACTAATCGATTATATTGTAACCGACAAGACACAGCCAATTCCAATTCTAAGCGATTAGTACATCTCTGGCAAGCCGCCAGGTTATGCCCGTTACACCCCAATAAATCTGCTCCCTGTGCGATCGCAGACAATAGAATTTCTTACCATTATAGGTCTACGCCAGAAGAGCGCAGAATATTGTGAAGCAATGACGTCTTTTAAACATCGTCTTATTTATTGACGTCTCTGTTGTGTGTAGTCGTTTATCCTTGCAAATGAGCAGAAACCAAGCACCCATAAACGTGTCAGCGTCGTCTCGTCTCTTGATTAACTTGGCTTCGATCACCCTCTTTAATTCCTCCGCCTCTTAATCCGTAGCCATTCAGTCCATTAATTCGGTTTACGTGCAAATGACACAGAGAAACAAAACAAGAACAATATATGTCCTTCGCTTCAACGTCGATCGTTACAACAAAATTACCAATACAACCATAATGTACTAGTAGTGAACACTTATTGAAATTGAAATGCTTGAAATTTCATATCGCCCTTCTTCCAACATCTTTTGCTCAGAAATGCACACGTCTTGACGGCGCAAATGCAGTTGTACTGCAGGGCAATTACGTGCGATGGACACTGTGTAGGGACATTGAGCAACAATGTCCCTACACAGTGACTGACGCCTCGAACGATGGTCGAACCCGCTCACGGGAGCTCAACATAAGCGGGTTCGGCCCGTAACACTCAGTGTGCGCTGAGCACATTGAGTGTTACGGGCTGATCAGCCACCTTGCCACACAAACTTATACATAAACTTATACACAGTCACCACCCAACATGTGTACACAAATGCCAACAAACACATACACTTACACAGACGCACACCACACTGGAAGCCACAGCATACATATTACACACGCTGTAGGAGCGTATAGAAGTTACACTTTTGCGCTACATCAAACTCCATAATCATGAGCATACAATTATTTCTCATGTAGGCTATATATACTGCATATTTAGGCCTTGCATATATGTGTCACCTATATAGTTGCATATTATGCAATAGATATTTTATAACCACATAGTTTATGGGCGAACTTTATGCAAATACTATCATATCAGTCTTGTTGTCCAGACATGAAACGTCAAGACCTAGGCTAAGAGTTCGAATTAATTCAAAACTCATTAGCCAGAGCCGTCACCAGAACACCCAAGCATCTTCACATCACTCCAATCCTCAAATCACTTCACTGGCTAAAAATCCCAGAGCGCATTCACTTCAAAATCTTATCATTAACTTACAACTCCATACAATATTCCCAGCCCAAATATCCTCGCGAACTCTTCACAACCCAGCCACCCGCTCTACCCGATCGTCCTCTTGCCTCACCCTCACTCGACCTCCGATCACATCTCATCTCAAGTTCTCAAACCGCGCAATTTCAAACGCCGCACCTCGTCTCTGGAACGACCTTCCTCCTGAATTTCGTGCCTTCCCGGTTCCTTAACCATCACTGCCCGTCATACAACATCATCTGTCCCTAGAGCCTCTGTCCATCACACCCCGGGCTTTCCAATCTAAATTTAAGTCCCACCTTTTCAAGAACTCTTACCCAGATTCACTACTTGACATCCCATCCGTCAATCCTCGACCAAAGCGACACCCTCCTTAACAGCAACTCTGCCTCCTTGTTGACCTCATGGAAGCCGAACTCTGACCGCCCACGGACTATTCTTTGGACAAACCATTCGATTTGACGCAAGCGCTCGTGAATAATCTGGTGCCATGCGCTTAGCTTTAAAGTGGCGCTTTAGAAATTTGGAGATTACGATTACGATTACGATTCGAATCCCAAGACCCAGACCGAGACCGCTGTTGTCTAGACTCTAGACCACGACCAAGGTAAAGAATTTACTCCTCAAGACCAAGACCAAGACTGAATAATAACAATCATACCCAGACTTCTTTCCATACTAGGCAAATTGCCGGCTATTTTAACGAAAACTTGATCCTTTTATTGTATTCAAGCGTAACAACTTTAAATATAGATTGCAGATAATTACGACTTATAAAAAGCCTTGCATGCGAAATGTGATTCCAAATGCCCGTTGCATTTTGTAAAAAAACAATTCCTTCATAGATTTTCCGTCATAGGATACTTGCGTTCCATAGATGCTGAGATCGCTGGTATGTGTACGACTTCATTTCAAGCACTGGATGTAAACGCAGACCTACCAGTTGTGAGTCTGTTTTAATCCTCCCGTGGATCATATGGCTTCTGAAAGAAGCCCTGGCAGGGCTTCTAGATTCTATAGCATTTCATACATGTTCCTCCATATGATACATGCGACACAATAACTGTGACTGTTGCCGACGGATTTCTCTGACCAATAAGAGTCGCTAAATATTTCTCGTGATGCAAACAGGCTTGTCCGTTATCGAGTTGGTGATTTAATAGTTTGAAACGGTATCATCCTAAACCAATGCCAGAATTCTTTTTTTGCCGCTTTCAGCTGGAATCTTTTTCAGTTCCCGATCCACATGTTCTGCATTGGAAATAAATTAAACTATATTGATAAAAAGTATTGATAACATATTATAATTAGCCTATATATGTACAATATATGTGTTGAGACTTGAGATACAAAATGCCTACATAAAAAGACTATAGAAACATACTGGTTTCAAAATATTTGACTGTTTTTATTTATCACACGAGAGCCAGAGCATTTATCACACGAGAGCCAGAGCAAGCCTGTCTGTATCCAATTGAAATGCGTCAGTTATAATTTATTGACCTACATGTACCCTGAGCATCTAGAATCATGAAAAAAGCAAATAATTGGCATTAAAAATAATACAAGCAATTGCGCTCCACTGACATCATGACCAAGAATGAAATGTAATTCAGCAGTAATCAATTAATAATAATTGCTAATTTGACAGTAATCAAATTAATAATAATAATTAATTGACTTGCAAAATTACTCGACATATCCTGAAGTCGTTCCACGTGTTTCTAACACTGTTGCTCTGCATGTCGAAACTGAACACATCGCTTGACATAATGTATTCCTTTTGAAATGCAACGAGATTATTGAACCCACACAAACACAACGATACGTGGAACCTTATTTTAGCTGACTATAGAGGTCGCCATTGTATTTGTTCAAGAGATTGAAAACGGACGAAAGGTTGAGGCTGGCAAAACCGGATGAAAGAACAGGAAGGAGAAATAATTGTCCCAACTTGAAAATCAGAACTGAGTGCACTTCTGAATCATGCAGAGTTCTCGGTTGTCAGTTGGTGTCTAATGTCTACACGAATGAAAGGTCGTTTATAAGCTACGATCTTAAAACGATTCAGATTTATAATCGCTGTTCATATTTATAGTCTTGGAAGACCACAACTTTGAACCTCAAGACCGCGACTATAATACACTGAGAACGAAACTACTACCCTGTCTCGAGGAAAACAGTAAAAGTTTCATCGACGGAAACCAATATTAGAAGTAGAAATAAATAAAAATTGGAATAAAATTTTTTTTTGAATTTGGATTCAAGAATTAGATTAAGAATTAAATTTTGAATCATTTGCCAAACTAAAATTATGAGCCAAATTACGAATTATTTTCTGGACTAGAATCATTTTAATTCTTATGGAGAGGTGAATAGAAGTCAAACGCAGATGTATACACATATAATCCATTGAAAACTCCGCTTGATGTAGGGAATACCATTCTTTATTATGTAATAATATACTGCCTATGGTATCTGTTAAAATAGGCCTACCCTCTACTGAACTGAATAATCATTTGGCAAGTTAAATTTAAGAACTAAAATTACTAGTGACTGCTGAGTAAAATTATTTGTGATGTAATAATTGTTAAAATTAAAGGTTAGATTCAAGAACCCACTACTGAATTAGAACAGAATTAAGAAAACAATATGTGTAGCAATACAAATAATATCCCAGGACAACAAGACTGAATCTTATCCTACGCATTAGAGGCTGCACAGCACATGCTCACGAGCATATAAAGCATCGCATTCGTGAGCTTCGGGTGCTTCTTTGTATGCATGCGTTCGTTTGTATTTGCCTGTTTTATGTTTGCGTGGCTCCGTTATATGTACGTGTGAATTTATGTGGTGTGGTTTGCGTAAACTGACCCGTAACAATGTAGCTGCATCGATCTCGTAGTTTCCGGATGGATCACAAGTCCTTCTGAAGTCCCAGACACACAGAGACAGGCAGACATACAGACGCACAGACAGAAAGAATAACACAGCGACAAACAACTACATAGCCACAAAGAGGTACTTACTAGGGAGTGGACCAATAGAAGGATAGGAGACGCAGGTTGATTGACAGATATACAAAGAGTCAAACAGGCTGACACACAGGCAGACAAAAATGTACTCGATATGATATGCCATAAGTGCGCTATCAAGCAAACACCGATGGAAAGACATACGTACGCAGTTCTGACATAGGCATACGGACAGACAAAGAGGTCGGCAAACAGACAGACAGACAGACTGAATAAGACTTGTCACATGTTGAGTCATTTTAACCAGTTTCACAAAAACGTAAGAAAATCCTGTTAGCTTTTTTAATAAATATTATTATGACACAACTCGATTGTTCAATACTGTACGTCGTTGGTTGGACAAGATCCAATGTGTGTGTGTGTGTGTGTGTGTGTGTGTGTGTGTGTGTGTGTGTGTGTGTGTGTGTGTGTGTGTGTGTGTGTGTGTGTGCTGCATGGACAAGCGTGGTAAGGAAACTCATAACAGTGTCTGCAGCCATTTGTTCTAAACCTATAGGTTAACTTGAAAGTCATAAAGGCAATCGATCCTCGATCCGCCACTGTTTACACCATGACAGTGCCAGTCCCAAGTCTGGATAAAAGAGGAGGGCGACGCTAATGATCTTTGTTATCACGAGTGTCGTTAAACTGCAACTACCATCATCGATTTTCGTTTACTGGACAGCAAAGATGACAAATCCGCGATTTTTACATATAACTCGATAAATAAGTTTTCGATAATGGCCAATTAGATATGGTTTAGGTAGACAGTGGTTTTAGGTATAGTTCAGTATATGGAAATTACATTGGAGTTAGCTATTAATCTAGACAAGTATATCATTTCAGATTTAAACTCGAGATATAAAGTTAAGCCGGTGACAGAGATGACTTTTTATTAATCAGAAGGATTATCTATACTACGACTTTATTGACAGCTGTAAAATATGTTGATGATCACCAGGTTTACTGGTCTTTGCCCGTCAGCTCAAAATAACTAGATTTGATCCAACAACATTGCTGCTGCATGGTCTTGTTCATAACATTGGAAACATTCTCATACATATTACATGTATATTCGCTTTATTGACATGATACCTATAATCACATGGACCAAAAGCAGAAATGTTAACATGAGCGACCTATTATTAAAGAGATTATTAAAAGTCATTAGAACTGATTGAACCAGTAAATGCTGTTACATTAGAATATGGAGATGAAGTGAGAGATGTATTTGAGTCTGGTTGTGTGCTTTACTTGATGAGTGGAGAGGAGACGGAGAGGAGGTAGAAGTTGATATAGGACATGCCTTGATTGTACAATAAAAATTATGGAGAAGATGAGCTCAGCATCGACTATTAGCCACGGAGGGAGGGAGGATGCGCGCGTAGAGTAATGGAGTATTGAAGTATTGGTTAGGCGGCAGCGTTTGTTAAAATGAGATGTATAACGCAATGCGCCTTGCGTGGGTGCATTTTGTATGAGTGTTCCAGTCGTTATTGGGCAAATTCCCACAAAGATGGGAGACATGCAGTAGTCTTGCATTGGTTGTGGGTGGCTTTAGTGATATTATAACAGTACCGGTTATTGCTCTAACTTAGATCAATATAACGAATATCAATGCTCATAATAAAGATTACAGAGAACCATTAATAGACCTATTAACGATACGCGATATAAATGCTATCTACGCGGTATGCACGCTACTTAAACGATATGACGCTAATAACAGTCACACTTATCTCGACAATAATAATAACGACAATAACAATGATGCCGATATTATTGCCAATCAGTGTTCCCTCTATAAGCTGTGCGCATGTGCGCGCGTGCTGGGGTCACGGAGCCAGCGCACACAAGAATTTGTTGTGCGCACAATTTTTTCTTGAGATAGCAAAGATTAAGATGAACTGTAGGCCAGGCACATTTTTCTACTCTGTGATATGGCTGGAAGAGGAAGAAAAAATGCAATGATTTTCGGGTTTTCTTATGGCATACAGAAAGTAAAAGCAGGTTGCTATTCACCCGAAATCTTCGCCGTTCGCTCGGGGAACACCTCGGACACCAAGTCGAGGTGTTGGCGAAAACCGTGGCCGCCGTCTTCCTCCCCTTCAGGGCCTAAAACCTGTCTTTATCCGGGCACCGGGGGCCCCAGCTAGTACTTGGTATACATTGTAGAAGGGCAGGATTGAGGATGAAAAAACAATAATCTGTTCAGATTTGGAGCTAGTTGAGGCACAATTGCGACGGTACATAGGAAAAATTGGTTGGTTACTTCACTTTAGCAATAAGCTTCTCAATTGTTAGACGAAGCCCAGGCAAAGATTGAAAGTAGTTCGGTTAAGATAGTCTGAGGATGAGAGGATATCCTGTGAGAAGAGGGCGTCGTGCAATCATCTCCCGGGTAGTCTGTTTATTCAGTCGCGGGTGCCATCTGGTGGCAGTGGTGGACCACTCTGCCACGTGGTTTAACTCGGCCTTAAACGTGTCTCGGTTAGAATCAGGATTCAACAGGCATGTATAATCAACATATTTGATTAGGGTTGAGCACGTGGATCAATAGACAATTTGTTTTTCAACTATTCTGGAAAGAATAAGAAGGATGGAATTTGGGCGGAAGTCAGAATTTTGAGAGGGAATTGGTTTTAACTATTACCATTTGATACAATTATGGCCATTTTCCATTGGTGGGAAATGAAATTGGATAGAAATGAAAGCCTGACGATGAGGATTATAGCCACGGGTGCTATTCAAAATGAACAGAATTACGAGAAATAGGCGTATCCCTTCTGTTACATTATGGATTTTTGGTAGTTGTTGAAAATCGACAGTCTCTAGTTTATCATCAGTTTCCCTATAGGCTAATAGTCAGCTAGAGATGACATAAAATTCAAATATTTGTTAACTACGATATTCATAGCATTCCATCGAAATTTCCATTTATTCGAAAATTACTTGCGCATACGGATTATACTGTAGGCCTACAATACAGTTGTGTATGTAGCGGATAATTACTAGAGGCTATGTAGCCTATTCTTACATGACAGTTAAATGGCGTATATATAGGGCCTAATGTCTATTTAATTACATGAGGTGGTCCTAAAGACCTCGACATTAATGATATCTCGTCTATTGTTGAGCTTCTTCAACTGATACAAGGAATTCAACGATTCAGCTTTCACTTTCAGTCATATCGTCGTTCTTGAGTCAAAATACATGCAAAGGAATATATCGCTGCATGAGACAGATTTGATTTCGTAGTCTAATTAAAAATCTGTCTTCTAGATCGCAGAGTAAGGTCAATTATGTGAAAATCAACCGAACAACGTGTATATAAATGTTCTATTCTTGCTTCCACAGTAACAAATAAAACAGCCTACACTGCACTCGACTCACACATGTGGCTGCAGGCCTACTGGGACTTCAATGGCTGGGCACAATGCAATACAATGTTGGGCTCTAGCCTCTCGGACCATTTTCAATGGCTGACGCTAACTTCTAGAAGTAGTTGTGCAGTCCTGTTTCTTTATCAGGTTAAAACAGAAATACAACGAGATTACATCTTTTAAATGGCGTCCTGGTATTGCATAGCTGCTCTGCTTGGTTTTAACTAAAGCTGAAGAAAAAAGACTACGTAGCAGGTACATGCGTAATTGTTTACCACCTTTGAAATAAAAATGTGTTACCTTTACCCTGTTGAAACTCTACAGAAATTTGCACTTTTTTTCAAGCCCAGTCGTTAAAATGTTTCTGCCAATTATGAATGAGCATTGAGCATTGCAACAGCCCTTTTGTAGCCACATCTGTCTGAATTTATAATGCTTGTTCTGAGCGCTGAACCTAATTTCTAGGTCAAGGTGTTGACAAGTTAGACGTCAATCTAATCGCATCTTTGATCGATAACCCACCAAAGTCTTTAACCGCTATCTCGTCCATGCACACTTACACTTACACACGCACATCTACACCTACAATCCTACACCCACCACGCATATAAATGTATGCATGTATGTATGTATGCATGCATAATATACTTTCAAGGATATCATCTTTATTCCACGGATGATAATTCTCTCGTATATTCTAAGTTGATGTCGCCCTCCTTCCAAAACACTTCGTATAATTCTGTTAGTCTCAACCTCTCTGCCTCT
>CAUFVP010000007.1:0-13308 GCA_959347315.1 Bimastos eiseni
CATCATCAAAAATTAATCCCTGCCCTTGCATCATTAAGCCCACCAATCCTCTGGGAAATCTGGACCTACGAACACAGATTTACTTACGAATGTATACATATCGGATATATATATATACACACGCACACAGACCTACACACACATTATAATAGACCTTGTGATTACGCGGCGGAGACTCAGCCGTGTGGTCGTACCGCGGCCATTGGAGCGACCTTGACCGTTAGTCACGGGTGGATATTCAATCTGCCGACCAGCCTGCGATCACTTCCTCTTCTACATCTTCCTTGAACCTCGACGACTCTCCGGACTTGTGTCATCTTCCACCAGCGAGGGACTACTCGTCGACACGACCGCGGTGTTTTGCGAATCGTTTTGGGCAATCGTCGATCGCTCTACCTTTTCGGCGCAGCTTGACCTAGAGACTCTGAGCATACATGCCATCTTTCAGCTGTTGACGGAATCCGTTTGTTTGGTTCCACACTTGTGCTTAGGCCAGTCATTGGCGACTCATATAGCTAATTACTATGCGTTGTTTTGCTAATTATTATTCTAACAGACGTTGAAATTATAGTTAATATCATGTCTAGCGCAGAGAGCGCCTCTGAGTAGATTTCTTGAAGAGTCGCTCAATCAAGTTCTTTAAAGTAAATAAATAATATATATACATACATGTATATATATATATATAATAAATATCGTATTATATGAATTGTCAATTCAATAATAGGGCACGCATTACTCATATATAAAACAGGTATACATGTATAGGCCTACTGCATCAAATATCGCCACACAAATAAGACGATAAAATATAACAGTCGACCAAAGGTGGAATTTTCGTACATTTAGACAGAAAATCTGGGCATTGGTTTTGCAAACGGAAGCAGAGCAATAGCAATCATTTGCCCCATCCGAGCATAACCTAATTTCGGACCTGACCTAGTTTCGAACTTGACCTACTTCTTTCTTTGGATTGACCCACCTCCGTTGAGGTGGCGCCATAGGCGACGATCTCGTTTGACAGGTGGGGGCACCCAATGAGATTGGTAGAAAATGTGTGGGGGACAAACGCATAACGTGTCTCCTCTCTGCAGAAAGTGGGGGGGTGGAACTTGTCCTCCTCGGACCCCTGGGTGGGGCCACCTGGACGCACTGTCACCAAGCCTCCCACGAAGCTCAATCGTAATCATGATTGTTATCTCCAAACTTCAATAGCTCCACTAGAAAGTCAAGCGCAGGGCACCAGCTTATTCACGAGCGATGCATCAAATTGTCCGAGGGATATAGTCCGTGGGAGGTCAGGGTTCGGTTTCTAGAAAGTCAGCGGAGACACAAGTAGCTGTTAAGGAGGACATCGTTATGGTCAATATAATTTTTATGCAAATAGTTAGAGCGCTATAAAAAAAAGCTTATTGAGAATGAATGTGCCAGAATGTAATGAAATATGGACTGATACTGTTATAGCGCTCTTTCAAGGACATTCCAACAACCGATTAATACAACAACCTTCGAGATAATGAAGAGAAGATAGGACATTAGATCTGATCTTTAATTAAATCCTGCTTCAGGACAAAAAGTCAACCAATTTATCGAAGAAATTAAACGATTAGCCGAAAAAAATTACTGTCGATTTATTTTCAATGAATTACTAATTCAACTCCCTATAGCAAGTCATGAAAAAGTTTGTTAGCGCAAATAACAGTTAATGCACATACGCATGATTAGGCCTATGTTTTTTCGAGGAACATCATCCATCCTTCGTTAAAAATACAGATTGCCAATAAAATATTTAGAATGACGCAGCTTTCTCTACTCCGGGTCAAAAGAGTACAATATGCGGCAAAATAATTGGGTTCGTCGACGAGATTATAGACCAACGCCACTGGGGCTGAAGGACTTTTTCGATGAAGGTGTAGGCTGCGTAATTTTGAAAGGGCGAGTAATATTATAAGACCGCTGCAGACCGCATATAACAGTACTAATCGTCTATAGGCTCTGATAAATATATGTAACGCCGTAACACGGACTGCGATAACACATAAAATATATATGGTCCTTATATTATAGGCTAATATTATCTGGGACTAATATGCAAGGGGCATAAAGCCGACGAAAACTGGGTCATTTACCTAGATTATTGTTTGACTACATCCGGGACCCTTGCAAGATAAATCGACAGTCACCTTTATTTTTATTAACAAAACAAAACGACGCAATGTATAGAACTTGCAGTGTGAATAAAATGTGCTCGAATGAAGACTTTTGACTGGAGTAGCAGATTATTTAGATGAACGTTTTGACGATTATACGTTCAGCGTTATCCTGTAGATTACCCGGATGTCACTTCATTCATTACACAGCCGACCGCGGACATCGCCCGCAATGTATCAGAAAAGACGATCACTAATTGGTTAACCCGTTGCGGATTCATATTCCTTCCACATTAGCTCCAGATGTAATGTACATACATAATTAAATTTATTGTTTGGGATAATGCAGAGGATAATTTGTACTGTATGTTTTAAGTAGCGAAGTTGGTTAAGGAGTCGGTTTCATGTCATAATAGTGTACGATCGGTCATTCGGGAATTATACTTGTAACTGAGATTACATCGTAATGTAACTTAATGTAACGTAATGTAACTTGTATACATGACATACATAACGCTTTCAAAGCTATTCGTAGCCACAAAATCATCATCAACAACAACAACATCTTGACGATCATCTTCAACGTTATTCCTCACTTGTTTTCGTCATCATCGTTTCAGTCGTCAAAATCAAGATCAGCAGCAAAAGGAGTATCATATTCATCATCATCATCATCGTCATCGTTGTCGTCGTCGCCGTCATCGTCATCATCGTCGTCGTCGTCACCGTCACCATCTCCTTCGTCGTAATCGCTTTCATCTTTATCGTGACCATGTGCACCATTGTCACACGCGATGTTGACGTCAGTCACTGGTCAAATGCAGAATTAATCCGAAAGCAGACAAATAGTTATCTCTGTGGACGGACTCGATGGAGGAGGAGGAGGAGATACAGACATAGAGAAATTAGACACAAAAGCAGATTGACGGATACAAAGACACATACACATAGAGACAGGGACCATCGCAGATAAAGAGACACTAAGATTAAGGCAGACTAAATGGGACAAAGAGAGAGAGAGAGAGGGGCAGTTCTAACGGGTGGAGGGTTGGATGTGGCAGGTGTCAGCGTGTAGTCGACGCAAAAGGGCAGTCAGTGTACGAACTGAGGAAGGAGGGAAAGAGGGATCTGCTGCATGAAGTAGTCAAGACAGGTAGATTAGAAAGGCAGGAACAAGGTACATAATGAAACAGAGACAGACAGACAAAGACACGTACTTTGTCCTGCGACAAGTAGTCAGCTTCTTATTCCATGGGTTGGATTGGCTATTGGGCAGCGCCTTGCCCTTCGGTTGCGGGCCCTGCCATCTGGAATTACCTTCAACTTGAGCTCAAATTTCTGTTTGTGGTTAAACCGGCAGGGCTTTACAAGTCACTCAAATCATTTGGTCAATAGCACTTCTAAGTAAGTTCCGGAAGTGGCGCTCCATAAATGCTCGGAGTGAGTGAGTGAGTGAAATAATGCAGAGTTCTGATGTGGGATCGACACAGTCCAGACCGCGTTCGATTGAAAAATCTGACAACTTCAAGAAAATACATTCGATTCACTCGCTAATGGAAGTAAACACAATCGGCAAACGCAATCCGAGAAGAAGGAGTCTAGAACACGATGGGAAAAAAACTGCAGTTCGATCTGTTTCAAAAATAGAACATTACTCTGAAGAAATATTTGAAATAAGTAAGGAAACAAGGAATCGTCGTCGTCGTCGACGATTAGAGTCGGTTGCCGACGCTCGCCTGCAGTTCTTCCTGCTCCTTATCAAAGTCCGTTTCAGAGATGAGCGGGGTAGAGCGGGGACCAGCGGCCCGGTGAGTGGACGCCATCTCCTGGTCGTCGTGGAGCAGGTCAACGGTCACCCTGATGTGGGGTAGGACGCTCGACCCCAGGGGGCGGCAATACCCGGTCTCCGGACCCGGGGAGCCCATGACGAGCATGGGAGCTGACCCCGTACGAGCCGTTGACGTGGAAAGCTCGATGTGGAGCGATGCGGCCGACGGGCGGTCCTTTGCCCTTGCCGGTTTCTTCCGCTTCATGCTGAGGTGTCGCTGGATCCACCCACCGCTGTCTCGGGTCTTGGATTTGGGCGACGCGAGGTCTGGCTCGCTGTTCCACTTGTCGCGGGACAGAAGGAACGTCTTCGTGAAGAAGTACTTCTTGCTGCGGATGTACTTTGCGATGGCGTCGGCGCAACTGTGCCGACCACAGAACCTTGCCCACTGCTCCGCGCACAGCTTCCGACCGCTGTCACGACGGTTCGGATTGGCACCTACGAAGACAATTCACATTTTTGATCCCCAATCAGTTTAGGTAGGCCTCACTTTTAGGTACATCTTCGTCATAACTGAACTAGATCACATCACCGTTCAGTTTCATTCTGGTTCATTATAAAATGACTACTGTTATTTATCGAGTCTTATTGTAAAATGGAGAAAAAACTCACATAAAATCCCGTTCAGTTTCCTCACATTAGGTACATTTTCAGCACAAAGGGGGCTACGCCTGGGTCCCACCAGCTGGAACAGCCTTCCCTTCCTCTTAGGGAGGAGCTGCTCTTTCTTCCCTCTGCTGCCTTCCGGAGACGCCTGAAGAATTTTCTGTTCTCCGTTTAGCTATGTGTTTAGTCGTGAGCAACTCTGATATGGAGTGGCGCTATATAAATTTTCAATTACAATTACAATTACAAACAACGTACAGAGAAAGTCAATTCACATAAGATCCACATTGAGTTCCAATTGTTTCCCTATCTTATGAATATTGTTATTAAATTTTATTGCGTCTGATAATAAAAATAAGAAAACACTCAAATAAGATCCCAAATCCGTTTCATCACGTTCGGTGTATTAAGACAAGTTTTACATCTTCGGCCAAACAGAGCCCCCGCTATAATTATTGGACACCAAACATGCCAAAGAATTTCCAATACCTAATTATTATTGTTATTTGTTAAGTTCAACATTAAAAAACTTACTGTGCAGTATACGCTCATTGTTTTTGAGAATTTCAAGTACAGAGTCTACTGGCATTGCCGAAAAACATATTTTAGTTTTGTGCGTCCGATTGCAGCGATTTTTTTTAAGCTGGAGTCCCGCCGTTTTACTCAACACATCTGTTAATCATAATCGCAATTTCCCAAACTTCGAAAGCGCCACATGAAAGCCAAACGCAGGGCACCAGCTTATTCACGAGCGCTGATTCAGCCTGAGCGTTAATTCAACCCAGCAGACGCATTACGCACCACAACTAGCTAACACTGTGTTGCTTTATTTGCGTTGCATTTTCTACCCTCGGCTACGTCTGCATTGTCAAGGGATTACCGAGGACAACGCTGGGATTAATAAAACAACGCCGACGCTCCGATAGTCATCTGATTTATTGCTCCACCCACGCTGTAGATGTACATGGAAGGCAACATCACCAACAGAAGAGGTAGGAAGAACATGAGACGATATAAATATCAGCAGTCAATGAAGACCACCGAAGCACCCAACGGAATCTCAATGACCAATACGTTCTAATGAACAAGTAAAAGAACTTCGACAAATTACAGAAAACTGCTGCAAAACACCCAGCCACAACACACACGCAAAAGTGTATCCATCCACCACAAACACCCGCTAAGACTCCAACATAAATGCCCATCAAAGTACCACTTAAAACGCCCCTTACATGCCACTTCAAGCACCCCGAAATATCACTTCAAACACCTGCGAAATACCTCTGCAACTTTCCCCGAAATACCACTTAAAACACCCTCCGAAATACCACTTCACACACCCACAGAAATATAACCTCAAACGCGCACATATTATAATAGGCTATCATCACAAGCAACCATCGAAATACCACAACATACACTCACCAAACTTCTCCACAAACACCCACCGAAACCATAAACAAACATTCAACCAGGAATACCCAGCCCCCGCTGAAAAGCACCACATACAATCACCCACTGCAAACGCTCACCCTCTAGTAAACTTCAATCAACGACGACCAATAACATTACTCAGATCACCAACCAATTTATAACAAACACCAAACGTCAAACACTTCGCCTCGATGGAAACAAATCCCGTGAGGTTTCGTGGCGATAAATGATGTGCTTGTTTAGTATCCTTACAACGTCAAGCAGATATTAAATGTTAAAAAGGCATTTATTTCCTGCCTGGGGTGGTCGGCATGCAGTGTGGTGGTCAATTGAGAGGTCGCGAGTTCAAATAACAGCCAGGATATAAATACGACTAGAAATAGGTTTTTACTCCCTCTGCGCCCCTAGCCAACTCAACCATCGTACACTGTCGAAGGGAAGATGAGACGGCGAGAGAGAGAATTTATCACCCGCCTACGTATGCCGAGGCTGGGAATATAAACCCTCATACCCACGATTGCCTCAGTACTCGTCTTATGGACGTCACATCTTCTACTAGGTATCTGCTAAAACTGTGTAAATTATATGATGCATTATTAACCAGGGGCGTCAATCCCTCTGAGTGATGGAGGAAAACACCCGGTCCCCAGGGTCAAGAAGGCAAGATCCTGTTGTTAACTACAAATGGTGAACGAAAAAGATCCCTAACAGGAATGGTTATAGAAGCTGATAGGAATGAATGGTTATAGAAGCTGATAGGAATGGTTATAGAAGCTGATAGAAATGGTTATAGAAGCTGATCGGAATGGTTATAGAAGCTGATAGGAATGGTTATAGAATCTGATAGAATGGTTGTAGAATCTGATAGGAATGGTTATAGAAGCTGATAGGAATGGTTGTAGAATCTGATAGGAATGGTTATAGAAGCTGATAGGAATGGTTATAGAAGCTGATAGGAATGGTTATAGAATCTGGTAGAATGGTTGTAGAATCTGATAGGAATGGTTATAGAATGTGATAGAATGGTTGTAGAATCTGATAGGAATGGTTATAGAAGCTGATAGGAATGGTAATAGAAGCTGATAAAGAAAATGGTCACATAATGAGAGGAGAAAGAAGGTGGAACACCTGGAACAGACAAGAGGAAGCTCGGGAATGATGTTAATGTACGGCTGATGTAGAAGGGAAACGTGACGGATGGCGAAATTGGAAAAGACACAGACAGACACAGATACAGATACAGAAAGACAGAGGCAGTGACAGAGACAGACAGAAAGAGGCAGAGAGAAAGAGAGCCAAAAGAAGTCGTCATACATTTAGAAAGGTGCTATATGAAAAGTCGAGACCGAACGAATAATAATAAAGTCCAGCAAGAACCGAATCATTTTCTCGTCTCATTTCCTTCTTCGGCTGTTTCCGTATCTGCTCGGAACTCGGAAACCCTTCTTGGCCTTCGACTACAATCGTCTGACATTTTCCTTTCACAACGATTTCGCCAGCAGCCGCGACCACCCACGCACAATGCCGTGAGTTGGAAATTGACGCTATAAAAAGGTCTAAATGAGATTCGATTATCATATAATGATCACCCTTGTGTATGTCTACGTGTTGCCTTTATCGTCTGCATGACAGCTACATTTTGTGGTCGGTGCATGCGCAGCAGTAGTCCGACTTCCGGTTCAAAAGAGCTCTGAACATTGAACCGAACGAAACTACAGAGAGAGACAGACAGACGAGGACAGAGACATAAAGAGAGACATAGACAGTCAGTCAAACAGTCAGACAGACAGAGACAAAGACAAAGACAGATACAGAAAGAGACTGTGACAGAGGCAGACAGAGACGGAGATGTAAACAGACACAGACACACACAGATAGAGAGACAAAGACAGATAGAGAGAGAAAGAGACAGACACAAAGACGGAGATGTAAACAGACACAGATAGCGACAGATAGAGAGACAGAAACAGATGGAGAGACGGAGACAGTCAGAGAGACAGAGATATAAACAGACACATATATAGACAGATATAGAGAGAGACTGAGACAGATTCGTCACAAAGGCGCCTCTAGCGTCGATTCTCTGCGACAGGAAACTCAAAATTGTCAACACGAAAACAACTTTACAATAATTATTGTTTTGTTATCATCATCGTCGTCCCCAGCAGCAGCAGCCGAAGAAGAAACAACAGCGACGTGATGACGGTGATGAGATCTGTGACGTAGTAAGACAGTTGTCAGGATCATATGTCATCTTTGGATAAATAATTTTTATGCTTTGTGTCAGTACTGAATAGCTCTTAGTTAAAAGGTGAAGTTTATACAGGGTGGGCCATTAAAAAGTAACCCTCAGGTTTTTTCCTAATATTTCGGCCAAAGTAGAGATTAGAATATGAAATTTTACAGGCGCAACAGTAATTCATACCTCCACATGATGACCAACTTAGAATGAAATATATTTTAAACAGAACAAAAGTTATGTCACTTTTAATGAGTCCCACCGTGGGTTTTTGGTGGTCAAAAACCATTCAACGCAGGAAAAAGCGACAGTTTTTGATGTCACTTCTCAAGTTCTTGCTGTACAGCTAACTTCATAATTATCATTATTATTGAGAAGAGAAACTGAGAAAAAGCGTATATGGACATCACTTTGGCGTCGTTTATCGAGCAATCGATCAAACTGGTAAATAATCGTCGTGTTATTGGGCAGATTATCATCACCGAAATTTGAACGCTATTCGGCATTGCTATGCCGGCTAAATGTTCTCCAGAGGAAGCGTGTGTTGCTCACGGATGAGAAGAACTTCTACCTCAATCCACCAATCGGCAACCAAAACAATCGTGTTTGGTCTAGTGGCAAGAAATCTGATGACAAACATGGTCTACCGATTGTTGAACGCGAGAAGTTCGTCCTACATATTATGGTATTGGCTGGTGTTTATTTTGGAGGCAAAAGTCAACTTCGTTTTGCTGATGAGAAAGTCAAAGTGGATGCCGTATATTATGTTGGTAGCCGCTTCCACAATTAATATCCGATTGCAAGCATCTGTTGCCAGCTGGATTCATCTTTCAGCAAGACGAGGCACCAGCGCATACTGCCTCACGCATGATTGACTCAAAGTCAATAGCCTTGGTTTCATTGAGAAGGACCAATGGTCCGAAGCTCACCGGACTTGAATCCCTTGGATTATCACTAGTGCATAATGTATATACAAACACACGTACATACACATACATGCACAAATACATGCATACATAACTATACATACATTCACACATACTCCGCATACATACATGCACACATACATACACGCATGCATAGTTCATGCACACACATACACATACATACATTGGCCAAACAACGTAATGCAACGTAACCCTTTGCTAGTGACATGAGTCTTTTATATAGCGCCTCGACGATCATCTTGCAAATTGACTGACATTCGAGCTAATCGTTTAAGGCTCGTTACCGACATTCCCCAACGATGTTACCAAAAGACCCCTGGCGGCATCTACTGCCACTATTACTTGTCAATCAATCAACATGGAAACGACAACCACCTGTTGCTAGCAACGCAGATAATTCCTCCCCAATTAATGCTTCGTCCATGTTCTTTCTCACCCTGACCTCTGACCCTCCCCTTTCACACAGAGCACTGGCACAGTTTAGCATTTAGATGATACAGAGGCATAAACCGATCATCCGTCGCAACACCAATAATAATTCGAGCTAATATATATATATATATATGCACGGTTATACAGATACACTTACAAGTTATATACATATGTATAGATATATTGTGTATAATATATGCATACATAATATTATATATACATATATATTTATACCGTCAAATGGTCCATAAGTTCGTATTCAATGAAAAATGAACAAGGTCAAGGCTATACGGTCGAGCGCTATATAAAAACTTTTAAATTTACATTGTCAATCGTAGACGTGGTCGTAATCTCCAAACATCATAATCGTCACTTGAAAGCGCAGGGCACCAGCTTATTCACGAGCGCTGCATCGAATCACTTACCTCTCTAGTCTTCACCTCCACCATTCAGAATAATAATAATAATAATAATAATAATAATAATAATAATCTATATGTTATACATTAAAATTAACCAACGCCGCCGCCTAGTGTAAAAAACTAGTCAACCCCAAGGGGAAACGAGAAACTCCTACCAACCGTGAGAATAATTAATTGCCCAGACAGTGGCTTCATTAACACAAATCCAAAAATTTTGACGGCCTCGCATTGCAAAACGGCTCCATCCATCCATGAAGGAAACCCAACCCTTTCCGCTGATCATACCCATTCCCCCTCTGGAAGGGGCTTCTGAAAGAATCGCCGAATGATCGGAAATTTTCCAGACGGACGGAGTAAGTTGTTAACCCATCGTGCGTCTCGACAACAGAAGAGAATACTCTTGTTGTAGAAGAGATTTCTGTTACGGAAAAGACTTCTGTTAAAGAAGAGACTTCTGTTACATAAGAGACCTCTGTTAAAGAAGAGACTTCTTTTACATAAAAGACTTCTCTTACACAAGAAAATTGTATTACACAAAAGACTTCCGTTACACAAGAGATTCTTGTGGCGATAGCAATAACCTTACACCGAAGTAAGTTAAAATCGCAGGGCACTGGCCTGCCAGTTCGGCAAACTGTGGTTTCCATGGGCTAAACAAGCGAGAGAGGTATACAGTACTTATCAGTTGTTTGCTGTTCGTCGTTATATTTATTACTGGGTGCACAGGAGCAACAACACTGTGAGTCGAACGCATGCGCAGCGTCGTATTTGCAGATAGAATTCCATCATCCGTGTCATAGAAAACTACATGAACAGCAATGGCCCAAGCATTGATCCTTGAGGCACTCCACTTAGCCCTGTCGTCCATCTAGAAAAATTTTCGCACATCAAGCTATGGCTGCTTTAGCACGGTCTGAAGGCATACAGCAGGAACTTGAATGGCTTGACACCGACTGAAAAATAAGTAAATATAATAGCGTCGAGGTCACATCTGAACCATCTCTACAGTACATCGACTAAACTTACATTTAGTGTTACCCGTATCTTGCCCTCCGATGCTATTCGCATTGGCAATATCGCGTCTGTAATTAAACGTGGAACTCACTTCTATTGCTGAACATCCTCTAATTTCCTTACACTTTTATAGAACGCCATTAAGACGAGAGACTCTACGGCTTAACGGAAAAAGTGGAGTGTTGGAAGATAGCGCGAATCGTATTGTCTTTAAGTCAGTCGCTGCTATAGATTGCACATAATTGCATTTGCAAACGAAGCCAAATGCAGTCACTAGAAAATTGGATATGTCGGTTTAAGTCTTTCACTATTTGAAAGCGAAATGAGTTATTTCCGCTCTTCCATTTTAGCATCGCATCCCATTATAGCCTCTTTTTCTGTTCCATTCTTTTTGTCCTCTTTCATGATCCATCTCCAACTCCTACTGTATTCAGTTCCTGATTGTTTCTTCACCAAGCAGTGAAGGATTTCCGACCCACTTCTTCTTTCTCCATCTTTCTCCTCCTCTTTCCCTCCTCCTCCTCCTACTCCATCGCGACTGCATTTCCCTTCTATTCATCTCTAATCCTCTGTCTCCTCTTCCACCTGATCCTCCACATAATCTTCTCATCCCCTTCTTACCTTCCATCTTCCAGCCTTCCAATTCCCCATCTCCAATTCTTCCTTTTCATCCTTCTCTCCTCGTCTCCCCTCCCCTTCCTTGTCACTATAATCCTCCACCTTCCTTTCCTCCTCCTCCTCCTCCTTCTTCTCGTCCCTTTCTACTTCCTCTTCCTTCTCTTTCTCTTCCCCATCTTCTCCTTCTCCCCACATTCCTTTCCGACCAAAGACCATTGTAATAAAGGCAACTCCAGCAGCTAGCCCGGCATCACGAGGGTCGTCGCAGCGCCCCCCAGCGATAAGACGAGAATCTCATTATTGGCCAAGTCACTAGGTGTCGCACATTCTTCTCGGTTGCTTTAACAGCTTGTCTTCGTTCTTTACGACGGGATCCGTAATCATCCGAACAACGATTGGGGCACACAAGGCACGACCGTCTCCGCACTCTGCAGTCACCAGGACGCACCCGGTACACGGACAGAGACCATGGCTCTCCCAATAGAGGTTTTCATCTCTTTGACGCGTGTGAAACCAAACGAGGTCCTGACGAAAATAGTTCCGTCTGAATGGTTCACGTGACCCAGGACAGGAATTTTAAAATACAACCGCTATTTTATGACATTTTATACGCAAGGGTTCAGTTCTGTCCCGCTTGCGAGAGTTTGATGAATGGTAATGACAGTGGCTTTAGTTTTATAAATACTGTGACCACCTCCGCGTGAAATTTCAGGAAATCTTAGTCTGCACGATTTTAATAATTGGCGATCGCATGAGCTCGAACTATTTATTCATTTATCAATGATTCGAACGAATTTTATCCGTCTCAGTAGCAATCCATTTGAATGGGAGCAAGCCAGTTGAGTACTGCGTGCTTGCATGCCCCAGCTTAAACCTTTGAGATTAACCAATGGAATTCACTGGGGCGCTATATAAATGCTTGATTACATTACATTATTGTGGCATCTGGGACACAAGCTCTAAACAGCGCAGCTGATTGGTCAGAAAACTACAAGCATATGATAATATCTTACTTTCAAGGTTTCAGGACTCTTCAGAACGATGCACTAAACTCGGAGCCACTTTCTCCTTGAACCAGATACGGCACCACACCGGTGGAAAGCGTTCGCGTACACCTAACCGGCGGTCAACGGTCAACATTAATCGATCGAATGCTTTCAAGCAATTGGACCCGAAGCGAATCAACCAAAAAATACCAATCACCTAAAAGCGCCCTCCTCTGGCCAACAGCGGCGATGGGTTTATCCATGCAGCGGTGGCGGCGTCCCTTGCTTCCGGTTGCGAAGTGAGAGAGGCGCATGAAACCGGAAGTTGAACGTTGCGTCATCGAATGCGCGGTCAAGACTTACGACGTTCGTTCGTCAACTTCCGGTGAAGAGCATGCGCCCTCTATCGTATCACAGAACCTCTGTGTTTGTTGTAGCTCATGTGCTGGCTTTTGTCAGAACGTAGAGGTCAATTCTGGTTAGGGCAATTTGTTTCAATCGATGGCACTTCAGGAAACTTCTATGCTCTGCCTTCATCCGTTCATCCTTTCGTCCATCCGTCTCTTTGGCCGTGCGTCCGTCCTTCTCTGTATCCCTGCATCCCTCCCGTCTCTCCCTCTCCATTGTCCAGC
>CAUFVP010000008.1:0-14851 GCA_959347315.1 Bimastos eiseni
CCTCCTCCTCTTTCTGCTCCCCCTTTTTCTAGCTCTTCGTCTTGTTCTTGTTCTTCTGTTTAACGGCACTGGGTTATATACAACAAGGATGACCAGCGTCGCCCTCCCTTTCTGCAGGCCTGGGACTGGCACTGCAAACTTATACGAGCACTGCGGAGTTAATGCCACAACTCATAACCGACAATCAGACGCCAAAACCAGCGTCCATAGCGTTTACCTTCGTAATGCAGGTACAAAGTGAAAGCACGGGACATTCACCAGCATTTTTCCGATAATTGTTTATCGACGCATTCTTTAATACGAATTTAAAGACAATCATTCCTTTTGAGAGAACACTGATCGAAGAATTGATGAAAAGGAATGAGTCATGATTATTCGGTCAACCGCGACAAGGTTCGTCAATCGTGCATTTGAAATGCACAACTGACGACATAATATAACTCTGTTAGTAAGTATGTTCTTTCTTAGTACACCAGCCGCACAACTGCACTTTGCTGTACGTAGGTCTATATAGACAGAATATTCAACAGTTTTATTGTGAAAGTTTTCCGTCTAAAACTCTCTGCGAGGAAACAGTTACTAAGTCGTGGTCGAAGGAAAATTAATAGGGATTGGCTTAATTGTTGGATTAGCCCTTGTAAATGCAAGTCCCCGGTTCCCTAAGAGAGTCAAGAAGATGCAAGGTGTTAGCAAAAGCTAAGGTCATGGTTACGGTGATATCCAGTAACCAGTTTTGGTCATGGAATCGTATGCTATGAGTCTGGTCTTTCCTAAATACAAGTCGCTATGATGCCAGTGGATGCATGCGGCACTGTGTCCTTTTCCATGTGTGGAATAAATTCCCAGTGAGAGACATGACACTTATCGAACTCTGACTTAGAATAAATTAACGCGGTTCAAACTGGTGACCTAACCTCCCCTCACTTCATCGTATATTATTTTATCTAATAAATATAATCTAAATCTGATCTTATCTTCTCTTATCTCAGAGTTTTAATTTCCTGAATGGTTGAAGGGAGACAGTTCCATGCACGTGAGCCAGCGACCCGAAAGGCCCGTTTTTCTCGTTCTTGGTATGAACACGTCAGATGATTTTAATGATAGCAGCCGTGACCATAAATCATACTTATCTCTAATTTTCGCCACTGGGATACCAAGAAGAAAAAACAAGAAACCACATAACTGACTAGCTGCAATAAACAACGACCAATGTTGTTACGGTGACCCGTCAAAATATTCCCGACAATACAGCTTCAGGCATAACGGCCCCAGAAAAAAATAGCCTCTGTGCCACTCTTACTGTCAGACAAAGGAAATAACTAACAGCAACATCAGTGTCTGCATTGAACAGACATTAACTTCTCCGAACGTTCCAAGGGAAGTTCACTGAGAACCGAGGCCTGAAATTACTTTTTCCAGAAAAGGACTGAAATCAAATCCAGATGGGGCTGACAGCCATGAATGGGCAAATCCAAGAACGCCCATATGCAATCGGTGTGTCGGGTCTTTTGATACAGGGAAACATTGAACAATGGAGGGCGAGGACGTGCGCTCAAATAAGGTGCTGCTGACTCACAAGAATATTATGACGAAAAAGTAGACGATGAAAAGAAAAGAAGTAGGAGGAGGAGGAGGAGAATAAAAAAGATGAAGGTGAAGTTGAAGATGGAATTGAAGATGAAAATTAAGACGAAGATATAAAAGAAGATGAAGATTAAAATTAAGATGAAGATTAAGATAAAGATTAAAACGAAGATAAATATGAAAATGAAGATGAAGAAGAAGTAGGCGTAGGAGGAGGAGCCAATGTAGTAGGATAAGAAGAAGAAGAAGAGGAAGAAGTAGGAAGCTAAGGAGATGGAGCAGAAGAACGAGAACCACAATAGAAGGAGGAGGAGGAGCAGCAGCTTTCCTTTAATTAAGCTATTGCAATGGTTATAATGTGTCAGCTCTATATTTCAGTTTCCTTGGCAACGGTTTACACGAGAGCGAGTGACCGTAATGTAATGTAATGGAGCACTTATATAGCGCCACTCGAATCAGAGGCGCTCACGACTCAACAGTCAACACATAGCTAAACGGATAACAGGAAAGTCTTCAGGCACTTCCGGAAGGCTGCAGAAGGGGTAGATCAGCTCCTCCTGAATAGGAAGAGGAAGGCAGTTCCAGCTGGTGGGACCCACGCAGGCGAAGCTTCTGAATTGGGCCGTGACAGAGCGCATGCGGGGATCCATCAGAAGTCCGCGGGCAGAGGATGGAAGCGAAATTCGGTGCGAAATAGAGGTGACCCTAGTGCAGAGAGCCACAGGGTAGACGGAGGGAGGGGGGGCAGATCCAAGGAGACAGTCTCATCATCACATAGTCAGTGAAAGGCTAATGTGCTTGTCACAGCTCGTGAATAAGCTGGTTCCCAGTTAGACCGCAAATTTCGGAGCATATTTTCACTATTTCGACATAGATTACTAGCACTAAATTTTGGCCTTAATACATTTCTAATAGCCTTTGTTGAAAAAAGACTTTAATGGAGCTGAACTTTCCCAAAATATCTGATTGTAATCTGCTTTATCAATGCCGAAAGATCACCCGATGTTGTTTTTAGTGTTAGAGTTAGGGTTTGGGACAGAGGTTAGAGTGATTAGTCTGGTATGGTGACCGATTGGTTAGAGCGTAACACTCAGTGTGCGCTGAGTGAGCGGGTTCGACTCTCGTCCGAGGCGTCACTCTGTAAGGACCTTGAGCAAGTCCTTTGCACGCAATTACTTTGCATTAGAAATGCAGTTGCGCCGTCGAGGCGTGTGTGCACTTCTGAACTTAAGTGTAAGAAGGGCGATATCAAATAGCAGTTGTGTTGTATTGTAGAGGTGGTGCAATGCTGCTTGAGGCCGGAAACCACGACAACTGGGCTATGAGCGGAGTGTTCCTGCAGAGATAGTGCTTAAGGAACGCCATATTGGAACCTCATGCTACGCTGCTGAGTTGCATATGAAGCGCCGTCTATTGTGCTTATGTTGAGCCAGCGCTAGAAGAACTCTCCTGTTGGCCTCGGCGTATACCATTTGCCTATCTGTACCTTGGTATCGAGCTTCATACCCCCAACGGACTTCTCTCCGCTCATCTGCCCGTGAATTATTGTTGGTCCACCCGCCCGCGCACTGCTACGGTTCAAACAAGTTACTTATATATGTAATATAATGTAATTGAACATTTATATGGCGCCATTCGTTATCAGTGGCGCTCACGACTCAACAGATAGCTAAACAGAGAACAGGAAAGTCATCAGGCACCTCCGTAAGGATGCAGCGGGAAAAGCGACGAGCCCCACCCGAAAAGGAAGGGAAGGTTGTTCCAGCTTGTGGGACCCATTCACGTAGGCTTATGTAGGGCCCTCCATTTGGAATCGTTCCCCATCCCATGTAATCTCCTAGAGTCAGTTTCATGTTGCCGAAATGTTGGCATCTTCATTTTCTTTCTCTCGGCATTTCAATACGTCAGGTCTCACTTCTGTCACTGAATCAATGAAGTAATTGATTTTCCAGAAATACAGCAAGATTTCAATTCGATGAGATTAAGATTTAAAACCTGGTCGCGTGATCCTATGTGGACTCACCTCTGATCGGACTTAGCCACGGCAGCCACGTTGGGGTTCACCACACCATCTGCTCTTCAAGTGATCACGTTGTCTTGAAACTAAAATAAACAAACAGGTAAGTAATGTAATGTAATCAAGCATTTATATAGCGCCTCTTTTACTCAGAGGCGCTCTTTGCGCTGGCATAATTGATGTAAATGTAACAGTGAACTAGTAAAACACGTCTTTTAGCAAAACCATGCATAGTAAGCAGAAAAGATTCACAGGTGGTTGGCCCACGCACAAGCGTGGAACCAACCAACGGATTCCCTTTGACAGCTGACAGACGTTCAGAGTAGACAATGCTTGTTAAATAAGAAAAAACGTCTGATACTATATTATATAAAAGACTACACGTTATTATATTTTATATATATATGTATATATATATAATATATTATGCATATATCTATGCATTGGGCTCTGATCTGTAGAGTGCATGGCTCGTACGTGTTGCTCTTAGTCCTCGAACTAAGAATGCACTCAGATGAACTTCCTACTTCCATTTCCTTTCCTGAATAGCTCTCCCACTAATGGTCCACCATTAGACTATACACCTCCGCTGTATAGCTGTATATATGTACATCGAGACAAAGGCCTCTGCACTACACTCATGCATCAATATGTACTCAAATACAAATCCACACTTACGTACATTTATGTATATATATATTATACATGCATGCATATCCTGTGCATACATGCCTACACAGACATATGCACAAATACATTCAATAGACATATGCATGCACACACAAGTATTCATGTACATGGGTCTACATGCATACGTACACACATGCGTATTTGCATAGATACATAAATACATACATATGACTATATACACATACATGTATATACAATACATATATACATATATATTTATATTCACGCATACACATACGTCCACTTCGCTCGCTCAATGGACTTGACTTGACCTCTTGGTTCCTCGAACTATGGAACAGCTCAGTCTCGGTCTTTTGCTTCACTTGGTCCTTCTCTGTGAAATGCACTTTCTCCACCTGCTCGCTCTAAAATTCTGTCTGACTGTCTCTCGTCCTCCTTTGCTTTCCTCAAAACCTACTTCTTCTTCTCGCGAGGCCTTGCGCACTGGCAGCGTTTCTGAACAGTTCACCCTACTAGAGGCGCTTTATAAATACTTAAATACAATGCAATATATATATATAAGTATATACATACATACGTATACATACGATATGCATCAATACACAGACATACACACATATGCAAGCATACATACATACATATACATATATACATGCATACATACACACATATATACATGCATATACAAACACGCATCCAAACATTTGTATACATGTATATATAAGTATAAATGCACACATGTGGCTCTTCTGGCTGTGGGAATATGCAAGTGCAACGATTCTGTGCAAATACTAGAGTCCATCATAGTTAAGATAAGCGCAACGCATTATTTTATAAAGCAATTATTTAGAAGGCGCTAAATAAAGAGATTCGATACTCTACAAGCATACATACATATACATGCATTGCATACACACATCCATGTCAATGTACGTATATATGCGTACTATAAAATCACATACATTCAAACACACATAAGTAGATTTAATAAATTACGATATATATAAGTGTATGAACATATACATATATACATACACATATTATCTTCATATGAATATACATACATACATGCATACATACATACATACATACATACATACATACATACATACATAAATGCATGCATACATACATACATACATACATACATACATACATACATACATACATAAATGCATGCATACATACATACATACATACATACATACATACATACATACATACATACATAAATGCATACATACATACATACATACATACATACACACATACATACATACATACACATATACGTACTTCCTTACACACATACATGCAATAAGATATGGATAATTCATCTATCCAAAGTAGGTCAGATTTGGCGTTTTAATACTGTAGGACTACCATGTATTTCATACATATAATGATATTTCATATCATTATATTTTATATAATTATATTTCATATAATTATATTTCATATCATTATATTTCATAACATTATATTTCATATCATTATATTTCATATCATTATATTTCATATCATTATATTTCATATCATTATATTTCATATCGACTTACACGTATATAGGTTTGGAGTTATTTGGTACATGTAAATATATATAGATATGTGATTGTATGTGTGCATGCATATATTTTAAAATATATATATATATTATATATATACTTGTGACAGAGAACGCAATTTGCTAGGTATACATGCATATGTATGTCGGTATATAAGTATGTTTGCACTTCTACACGTTCGAATATGTGTAACTATATATTATATGTACATATGATCGCATGCATGAAAGTGAATATATATATATATATATATATATTCGTGAAAGATAAACATTTATATAACGCCAGTTTGACTTTAAAACGCCAATGAGAAAGTGCTATGACACATCAGTTGGAACTTCCGACAATGCACTAAAGACGATACTCTGCTATACGCTCGTGTAGACATAAAATCGTTCACGCCGCATTTTGATCGTGTTAGCACTGCTCGGATCCTGCAATATATCAGGAACTCGCCACTTCCAGTGCCATGGTAGTGCCCTTATGGTTCCAGTCTCGATCCTGGAAACGGAGGCTGGCGATGTTACCGGCCCTTGTAGCCCGCACACGTCGTAACACCCTGGAATCTGTACCACTTATACGAAACTTCTGAGGTGGACACATCTGTTTATGGTCTTTGTCGACAGGACTCTCCTACTTTAAGAATGCAGCTTCTATTTTAAGTATCTGAACAAAAGGGACAAAGGATCCGAAAGAGATGCTCTTTTTGACGTCATGGGCGTAAAGTAGCCGTGCATCTGGCAACGCAATCAACCGTGGAGACAGTAGCAGTAGCCCCGTTCTTTTGGTGTCTACCCGTGACTTGAGCACCCTTGGAGAACGGGTCTCTTGTCTGGGGCAATAGGAAACCGCAATCATCTCTAAAAGGACTTCAAACTAATGCAATCCGTCGTTAAGTGTTAATCTGCGTTTAATTCAATTCAAATTTCAATTCAGCTCAAATCAAACAGTTTTAAATCAGTAAAATCATTTGTTATCGTTATTACTATTGGGGGGAACGAACGGGGAGCTCAGAAAGGTTATAAGACCAGAATATTCATGCGACAAGAAAGATCAAAAGACCAGAAAGTTCATAAGACCGAAGAAGTTGAAAGACTAGAAAGGTCTTAAGGTCATCATGTGTGACACATTAAAGTAATAAAGACGATTTACATTCTTAAGAAATCAACAGTTCATATTAATTAATTTTAGCGAGTAGTTAGCACAATAGAGTATTCAAAGCAATCTTAACAAAAGTATCATCAACATAGTCACTTAAATGGTTAACTACTTATTAGGCGATAGCGCATAGACTTTTTGGGTATAGGAGATCCAGACTTAGTAGTCCTACTCTTTTTTAATGTCAGTGAAATTATTCCAATGAACTCCGAGTGGTTTAAACGCCGACCAAAATGAATTCGAATTTTTTTTAGAAGTTATTACCAATTAGTATTTTAATGTTTTATTGTGAAATAGATTTTACTTGTGATCTGAATAAGATAAAAACAAATTTATTTTGTATTTAGAGATAATTTACAAATTCAAGCCTGTCAAACACGAAATAATGAACCTTGTGCTGTATTATCTCAAATAATTCATTCATGGATATGTGCAGAAGAAACAAGCTGAAATGGCCAAATTCAGAATAACTGAGGCCTTTGGGAGGTCACTAAGATACACGAGAAAAGGAGAGATCCAAAATTAGAGCTCTGTGGTACACCGTGTTAAACGTATTTTGATTTGGATAACATTTCGTTACAAAAAACCTGTTAAGACCTGTGGGTGAGATTACTACTCAACAACCCTTTCCATAAAAAAACACTGAAGTTCTTTAAACAAGATACCATGGTTCACCATATCAAATGCTTTTGCTAAGTCTATGAATTGCTGATGTTGATTTGCTAATGTAATTTAACTAGTAACTAGTAGCAGTTCAATGACCTGAACTGAACCCGTCTTGCATGAAGTATAGAATATTATATTTAATGAAATTGCAATCAAGTCTTCCATACATCTTTAGTTTTAAATCTTATTGTGAAAACAGGTTTAACAAAGATTTTCCAATAATGAATTAGGTTCTTTTTTTACCCCTTATGTTAAGTTTGCATTAGTTCAACAAACATTTTAGTAAGGAGGGACATATTTATTTTGGCATCTACAGTGGTTCAACACGTGCAAAAGCTCGTCTGCTTCTATAAGGGTTGATAATTATTCGTTTTTTATAATTATTCTCTTTAGTGCATCGTATTCAGTTAATCTTTACGACATATAAATGAGAATCTAAGTGCAATTGTGCATGTGAAGAAGCGTATATGATTGTAAGCGAACTTCAACCAATGTGTATTTCATGACACAAGAATGAGTTGATGTTGGCTTCAAATTTAACTGCGGATACGTGATGAAACTTAGTCGGGATCCGATCTTAAAATGCGCTATATTAATTGTCCTTAACACGTGCATGCATACATAAGCAAATATTAACATACCCCACGCACATATCTACTAATTATGTATATATATATATATATTCGTGTGAACGTATGAACATACATGCATATAAACCAACATATTGACATAAACAGGCTTACATTTATTTACACATATGCATACATACATACAGACATACATACATACATGCATACATACATACATACAGACATACATACATACATACAGACATACATACATACATGCATACATGTACATACACACACATGCATGCAAATACACATACAGACATTCATGCAAACATACATACCTAAATACATGCGTATATACAAATATACATACATACATCCACACATACCTACATACATGCATACATATATGTAATTATACGTGCATGCACTCATTCATTAATGCATACATACATACCTACATACACACATACCTACATACATATATATATATACAAATATACATATATACATGCATGCATGTATACATACGCAACAGATAAACACATAGTATGCAATCAAATTCGATCAGCATTTATATTTGAATGTGACTGCAAAATTTAGGTATAGATATGAATGCAGAAAAGTGTGAGCTAATAAAATGTACGAAGGAAATGCGTTCACCGATATACTTGGCGCTTTCAAGTCGCCGCACAAATGCTTAGAGGAAAAAGGCGGATGTTAGATTAAACGTCGTTTACAATTGATATTCTTACGTTTACATATAATTTCATATGCATCCTCATACCTACTCACTGCATGTACATACATATTTTATATATATATTCATGTATATATATATATGCATAGATATATATTTGTATGCAGATTTAAAATTACAAACGCATATACATGGCTAGGCACATAATTTTGTGTATATATATACTTATTTTGTGTAACATATATATGCATATATACATGTGCATATAATATATATATATACATATATATATGTATATAGCTATGCTGAATAGTTTGCATGTACGCCGAAAATATCAAATAGTTGCAGTTATCCCCTAAACATTTGGCTTTAGATATATTCATAACCTTCCTATGTATACAGTTAAATATGTATTAACAATAATTTTGATGTAAATTGATTGTCTGAACGCCATATTATTTGATCCACTTAAAATATTTCACTGAAGTAAATATGAGCCAAATATCACAGAGGACCAGAAGTATTCCTTCAAGCTGGGCTGAGTGGTAGCCATTTTCATGACGTGCTAGCGACCTCATATACTTAGCCTCGGCATATGAAGGATAGTCACCAGTCCTCTCATTCGCCGTCTGATTCGTCCATTGACAGTGTTTGGTCACCAGTCGGTAAGAGAGGGTTGTTGGAGGAAAAATATTGATGCAGACTTATGTCTTTTTGGGGTTGCACTGCTTATATTTCATTTAAATAATTAGTGTTGGCCTACGTGGTATATGACCACAGGTCAACATACACAACTGAAGAATTACAGTCAAAATGTTGGCCTAAAATACATAGCACATAGACCTACACGAATCATTTGAATCGTTGTTCTTCAATTATATCAGAATTAAAATGACACCTTAAATCGCGAATTGAATTATGGTTATGTAAATATAGTTGAGTCGACAACACTGTAAATTCCTTAGTGTTATACAACAGCGCGTTAAGTGGATACCTCGTGGTCAAAAGATGACATCATAGAGTTATCCTATTTTGACGCATGACATTTGACGCATGTACATAACCTTCTATCTATTTTCAGCAATTTCTATTCAAGCAGATACGAATGGCAGGCCTTGTAAGTTTCATAGATCGAATAACGAACGTTGTTTCAAATTAACCCAATTTTATTCCATGAAAGTTGTTGAGGCGTATGATAACTTACAAATTGCACATCCAAGCACTTAAAAAATTTACAGGTGTAACTGGTTCTCTATACCCTCATCTAAAATATACTATGCACGATAAAATGCACTAGAATGGGAACAATGCAATGATGCAGAAATATGCACGGGTCATCGCAAATATAAACTAGGGTCACTTACCAATTTGTCCCGCAATCTCTTTCAGCAACTGTTGAAGTTCTCTTACGCAACGTCATTAACTTATTAATTATTCACTGGTAAGTCCTGTCGCTCGAACAATCTATTTGTAAGTCAGAAATTCGTGTTTTATTTTACGGTTTTGAAGACAAAAACGATTTCTTGAAGATGTCCTAGTACCACTGAGTCATGAATAATGTATCAGCCCATCGCGTGATATGCGTGCATAATTAGCCTATTTCACGTGTTGTGTTAGAATTCCTGATAGACCGAAGTTGGTTTCTTATCACAAAATGCATGATTACTTTTTAATAGTGACACATCTCTGTGACTTGATTGTTTTCATTTTAAATTCTCGTCTTCTCATGCTAAGCAATGTAACTTTCAATTCTTGTGGAAGTGTATTATCACGTTGTGTAAAATAGTAGCCTGTCTAAGTTCTGTCTAACAATTCCTCTTCATAACCATAACTGAACATATTTAGCAACAAAAACATTAAAAACCTCAGAGCAGGAACCTCTGAAAAATTTTCAGTATTATTACAAATCATAAATTTGAATAGGACTTCATATTGTTCACTTAATCTCACATTTGCAACGAAGGCACGCATGCAATTTATGCATGTAATCGTATATATATATATATATATACTATATTTATTTAGTATGTACATTAAGATAAATATATGACATAATAACTCTTTACTTAAACATAATTTTCCAGACAAGACATGGTCGATATTTAATACAGTATGCGACATATATTGGTGTATACTGGATAGTATACATATTAAATTACACCGAGTATTATTGTTGTAATGTATAGTAGGATGCATGGGCCAATGCAATGCATAGGAATCAGCGTTAACCAAACATACAGTGTCGTCTGGATCTGCTGAAATGGTCCAAATCGTACGCATGCACTTGACCATGGCCTTCTACACGCTGGCATAGAAGGTTATGACGACCAATCGACCATTTTCTTCTTCGCTATTGCCTTCCATCGATACTGACATAAAAGGCTATGTCTTGACCATCGTCTTCTACACGCTGACATCGAAGGTTATGACGACCATTTCCGCCTATGCCAGTTGACCATTTTCTTCTATCGATACTGACATAGAAGGCTATGGATTGACCATTGCCTTCTGTGCCTATATCTTTACTGAAATTGTGTGGCACAGTTGCCGATCGGTTAGACCGGTCAGCCCGTAACACTCATTGTGCGCTGAGTGAGCGGTTCGACACTCGTCCGTGGTGTGAGTCACCGTGTAGTAACCTTGAGCAACTGCAATTGCGCCGTCGAGGCGTGTGTGTACACTTCTGAGCCAAAAATATTGGAAGAAGGGCGGTATCAAATTTCGGTAATAAAAAAATAAAAAATATGGAAGGATGTATGACTTGACCCTTTACCCAATCCTCCTCCTCCTTCTCTTTGAAATCGTCGATGATCTGCTGCAGCTCTATAATTCATCATCGACCGAGGCAGTTCCAAGACATGTCTTGTTATTGCTCTTCGTCTGGTCATTCGTCTTCTTTTCTTCTTTCATTCGTTTTTTTCCCTTTTTCTTCTTATTTGATCAAAAGCTTATACTTTTGCATGGCACATTCACCATATCTGTTACCACTCCATTGTCAGTTGTGCCAGCTCAGAGTTGTCTCCCACTCTCTTACCACTTACGTCACCACTACTCTGATACATTTCCTTTGTTCTCACTGCCTTGACTACTGCTGTGTGCTCTCAGCCGGTCCCAGGACTGGGCATTTGGATTGGAGTGCTGGGAGCGAGTTCTGCCGTTTTTTCCAGTGTCCGGTCATGTCGCCGATCATGTGCGGTGTATCCTGCTTTGGCTCCCTATCCCTCAGCGGATTTTGAACTGGGTTTCTGCTTTGATATAGCTATGCCCAGGGGCGTCCAGATAGGGGGAGATCGGAGGCAAATGCCTCAAATTTCAGGTGAGGAATATTTCTTTAGTCTTTGGGGGAATATCTTGCCTTCCTGACACTGGAGACCAGGGATTTGCCTCCATCATTCAGACGGGACTGACGCCCCTGGCGATGCCTACTATTGTCACCGCATATCTACAAGAGTTCCGATGATCTACCAAGGGTATGTAGGGACATTGTGCTCTTCGGTCTTCCTCATTGTCACAGGTTTAACTACTCGCTCCCAGTAAGCGAACTGCATATTAGGCAGCAAGTCTCATGTACAGGGCTCCCTCAGTGGCGTTTGTAGCAGCCGTTCTACTCAGCTGGGGATTGGTCGGGAGCGCTCCCGAGTATAGTAACCTTGAAGGCATGCTATATTAATCATCGTAAAAACTGAATGAAAGTTTGCTAATTTCGAAAGCATGACGAGTCAATGGAAAATGATTTCTATTCCACGGTTGAGCTTCTAACGACTGTCCCTGACCTAGTGTTGCTGAAGTGGCTCAGTAAGGGCAGAGACCCCACTTAAACACTAAGTGAGAAAGAGAGGCAGACAGACAGACAAGCAGATATAGAAACAGAGACAGACAGACAGAGAGAAAGAGAGAGAGACAGACAGAGACAGAAATAGACAGACAGATACAGAGACAGAGAGACAGTCAGACAGACAGCGACAGAAACTCCAATTGGACTGACACTGGCGAAGCAATGGTCTTGCCAGATGACCGAGGACGTTGGAGATCGTTTATTCGTACCCACCGTCGCCAAATGGATGTCGTCGGGAACTGGTGTTGATGAAATTAAAGCGAGGCTTGAGTCGATGCCAGTTATATAGAAACACTTGCCAGTCTTCGACTTTGTGTGAGTTAGTCGTTGGTCAAGTGTCAAGTCCACTCAAGTCTATTGCCGAGTCGAGCCAAGCCACAAGCCGAGGCTAGCCGAGTCGAGCTGAGCCGAGCCGAGACTATCCGAGTCGCACGCATGCCCTCAGGCGGTTATTCCTCATAGTCGCTGTTTCCGCGTGCTCAACACGGAACTTGTGATCTTGTTATCGCCAGTGGACTCTCCCGCTGTAAGGGGTTTCAGGTTGGCAGCTGGTTAGTGTCGAGTGCCAGCTGGAAAGGCCAAGACAATCCTTGGATTAGTGCCTACCATCCTACTTTGGTTGAAATCAGTTTCTGGTATATCAAACACAAAGCCTCCTCTCCGCAACGGAATAATGTCTTCCTCGTTTCTGTTCAATTCTCCTCATAAAATATCATACCGTAATTACAGGCTGCGGATATTTAACTATTAGTTAATCGATTTATCGCTCAAACGCTTAATCAGTTAATTTCGGCTGGTGAAAGGATTTATGGATAGTGTTAGATTAAACTCAAACAGAACGGTCATGTTTTACATTGTCTCTGATTTTGGGCATTCTCTTGACATTATCAATGTAGCGCAGTGGACAAAGATATTATTGCTTGATCGATTCTTTTTTTTATACTTATTTTCGTAATATCGGGCGGTTAATTTTTTGATCAAAAAGCAGAATGAGGAAAAACAATCAAGTGAAGCCTGTTGAGTTGAAAATTAAGCGATCATTTTACATTTAAGGTATAGCCTAAATGAAGATTGAAAAGTTGAAGATGCCACAAATTCGCTCTAGAAAAAAGTTTGTCAACGGGATTCAAACACATCGTTGACGTACAATCTTCATCATATAGAATGATTGAAGTTTTTTGTATCAAAAAAATAATAACTGACACGGCTAATGCATTTTAAAGATTTTCACCTTTTATTTTATACATGATAATATATTTAATAATAATACCATTAACCTAGTTTATCTCTGGTCCTTATTATCTACTTAGCTGTCTAAACGGTTAACGATAATTCGCCAAAACATACCAACGATAACTTGAGTAATTATGAATTGCCAGAGGTGCCGGTAGTGTATAGTAGACTGGCAGTCAGACATTTTATTCGAGATTTCTCTTCAGCCAACACGACTATGATTAATCGGGCTTTCTCGGTCATGGGACCTACACTCTGGAATGGACTTCCCATAGAGCTCCGTCTCCTACCTTAGAACTCCTCATCTTCATTTTACGCCTCTCTTTATATAAACTGTCCTTTTCAGCCGAGGATTAGGCCGGAAGCGCCTCTGAGTAGATATCTTGAAGGGGCGCTATATCAAGTATTTTTGATTGATTGATTGATTGATTGACTGAATTCATGGCTCGTACACTGTCGGTGAGTAAATGGAACGGCAAGGGAGACGACAGGCCATATATGCTGAGGATAAGAATTGAGGTTGTCAGCAATTCATCCTCGTGGCAGTCGCAGAATTGGTACAGGGAATCTTCTTCTTCTTCTTCATCCTCCTCAACCTCTTCATCATCATCATCATCATCATCATTTCCTTCTTCTCGTCCTGCTCCTCCTCTTCCTCCTCCAACTCCCTCCTCCCTTTTCTTCCTCTTCCTCCTTTTCTTTCCCCTCCTTACCCTATTCATCTTCCTTCTCTTCCTCTTCGTCTTCATCTTTCTCCTCCTCCTCCTCTTTCTTCTCCGCCTTCTGCTCCTCTTTGTCTTATTCCTCTTCTTCTTCTTCTGCCTCCTCCTCCTGCTTCTCCTCCTCCTCGTCCTCCTCCTTTACCTTACA
>CAUFVP010000009.1:0-47543 GCA_959347315.1 Bimastos eiseni
CGGCAAGCACTACGGCATGGGTTGCGGCAAGAGATGGGACAGGAGCTGCGGCAGGAGCTGCGGCGTGGGCCGCGGCACGGGATGCCGTAGGAACTGTGGCAGGTGATGCGGCACGAGCCGCGGCAAGCGCTGTGGCAGGTGATGCGGCACGAGCCGCGGCAAGCGCTGTGGCAGAGGATGCGGCAAGCGTTGCGGCAAAGTATGCGGCAGAGTATGCGGCATGGGATGCGGCACGAGCTGTGGCAGGTGATGCGGCACGCGTTGCCGTAGGAACTGTGGCAGGTGATGCGGCACGGGATGCGGCAGAAATTGCGGCACGGCATGCGCAAGCGGCCAAATTTAGGGAGATCGTATCATGATCACCTGCATCATCATCGCCAGCCACCTCGTCGTGACAGGCCCGAACACCAGCACGGTCTATCCCGCCACGATTGGCCCATGCCCGATGGCGACGATTAATCTTGAGCCGCCGCGCAGTGAGACGGGGCCGACGGCAAATGAGTGCCAGCATTTTCCGAAATTGAAGGGGTGCGCCAATGGGTGAGTGGCAACCGATAGATACCGCGCCGATGGACGGGCAGCGGGTGTTGGTTTGGTATCCTATGGGTGTTGACGACGGTCGCGTCAAAATTCTTCGCGCGGTCAAGCTGCGCGATATTGATCCGAATTTTGAGGGCGATGAAATTGTGTGGCGCGGAGACGAGAACACCTGCTGTTACCCATGTGACATCGCCACGCACTGGATGCCGCTGCCGATGCCGCCAAAGGTGAAGCCATGAGCGGCGCTCACGCACGATTTACGGTGATTGATGTCCGCAGGGCGATCAAGGCCGCGCGGGCGATTGACGCATCGTTGCGCGTGACCATTCAGCCGGACGGCTCGATTGTGATTGGTGAAGGGCCGGAACCTACGCCAGAGAAGCCTATTGAGGCAAGGCCCGATTATAGGTTTTAGTCATGGACATGCCCAAGCCACGCCTGCCCTATACGCTGCACGAGAGAAACCGCCACGGGAACGCTGCGTGGTATTTTCGGCGCGACAAAAAGTCAAAGCGCATCAGGCTCAACGGCGAGTATGGCAGCGAGCAATTTATGGCCGAATATGCGGCGGCCATTGCGGGCAAAGAGCCGCCAGAAAAGCGCACGGCCAGCCAGAAAGGTTCGTTGCGCTGGCTGGTTGATCAGTGGAAGCTGTCGTCGGACTGGGCCATGACCAAGGCGGCGACGAAAAAATATCGCGAAACATTTTTACTTCAAGTTTTAAACAACAACGGACACTTGCCGTTTGATCAGGTCGATGCCAACGCAATCACCGACGGGCGCGAGCGCAGGGCCGCAACGCCAGCGCAGGCCAACATATATTTAAAAACAATGAGGGCGCTTTTCGGTTGGGCCGCAGAAATGAAACTAATTTTGGCCGATCCAACGCGCGATGTGAAATTCATTCGGTACAAAACTAATGGCCACGCACCCTGGACGGTTGATGATGTTGAGGCATATCGTAAGCGGTGGCCGATTGGGACGCGCCAGCGCCTCGCTTTTGAGATTTTATTTTGGACTGGCCTGCGTCGGGGTGATGCCTGTCGGCTGGGGAGGCAACACATTGGGCGCGACGGCGTTGCCAATATCAGGATGGAAAAAACAGGTGACGTTGTTTCATTCTCGGTTCCTGATCAACTCTCAAAGGTTATAGACGCCACCCCGCGCGGGGATTTGACGTTTATTTGCACCGCATCAGGCAAGCCGTTTGGCAAAGAGAGTTTTGGCACCACGTTCCATGACTGGTGCCACGCGGCAGGCGTGGAAAAATCCGCCCACGGCATTCGCAAATTTGCCGCCACCGATGCCGCTCAAAACGGGGCAACAGAGGCCGAGCTAAATGCAATGTTTGGCTGGCGCACCAATAATCAATCATTGGTTTATACGAGGTCAGCCCGGAAGTCAGGACTGGCGGATGAGACACTTTTGAAACGAGGCGGGAACATATCATCCGCCAACCCTGTTATTCTGATCCGCCAACCTAAAAAAACAGACAAATAAATCAATATGTTAAACCCAACAAAATCAGGCTTGGCGCTCCCTACGGAACCAATAACTTTTAGAATTATCAACGACATAACCATCAGGTTGGCGGAATCAACCCCCATTGTAATCATTGGACGATTCCTACCGCTCCCCGCACCTGTGAGGGCGACATGAGGGTGCTGGTGGCTTGTGAATTCAGTGGGGTGGTGCGCGGGGCGTTCCGAACCTTGGGGCATGACGCTTGGTCATGTGATTTACTGCCCGCCGAGGACGGCTCAAACAGACATTATCGCGGGGATGTGCGCAACATTCTGGGGGATGGATGGGATTTTCTGGTGGCCCATCCGCCATGCACGAGGCTCTGCAACAGCGGCGTGAGATGGCTGAGTGTGCCGCCGTCCGGAAAAACGCATGCGCAAATGTGGGCTGAGCTTGATGAGGGCGCGGCGCTGTTTTCTGATCTGCTCAATGCCGACATCGATCGGATTGCCATCGAGAATCCGGTGATGCACCGTCACGCCAAGGCGCGGATCAGGAACTACCGCGAATTTAGTCAGTCCGTGCAGCCGTGGCAGTTTGGCCACGGCGAATGTAAGCGCACCTGCCTGTGGCTCAAGAACCTGCCGCCACTCACGCCGACAAATGTGGTTGAGGGGCGTGTAGCCCGCGTCCATAGAGCGTCGCCCGGGCCCGACCGCTGGAAAGAGCGCAGCCGGACGTATCAGGGGATCGCCGACGCAATGGCCGAACAGTGGGGGGCGAGCGCAGAAAAATTGTGGTCAAATCACACACAGGAATGGCAATGGGTATATCATGATGCTATTAAGGATCAGTGGAAATGGAAATGACTTGTAATACCAATACATTACAGAAACTGACCTTCGATCGGGTTCCGAACGGTCGTATTGTCTGCGGTGACTGCATTAAGAAGATGACGACGTTGCCTCCGCAGCATTTCAAAGTCATTGTAACCTCACCACCTTATAATCTCAAGAATAGCACCGGCAACGGAATGAAAGATGGCCGCGGGGGTAAATGGTCTAACGCAGCTTTGATCAACGGCTATGACAATCATGAAGATACGATGCCTCACGCCAAGTATGTTGTCTGGCAACGCAAATGTCTTGAGGGAATGATGCGTGTTTTACGTGAAGATGGAGCAATTTTTTATAATCATAAATGGCGCGTTCAAGATGGATTGCTCCAAGATCGCCATGATATTGTCAATGGCTTCCCAGTTCGACAGATCATCATCTGGCAACGCAGTGGTGGTATCAATTTTAATGCGGGCTATTTTTTGCCGACTTATGAGGTTATCTATCTCATTGCAAAACCGAAGTTTAAATTGGCCCCTAAGATGAACGCCCGTGGCGATGTGTGGAGCATTCCGCAGGAGCGAAATAATGAACATCCGGCGCCGTTTCCGATTGAATTAGCGCGTCGCTGTATCGAATCTGTTGGTTCAGGTCCGGTGCTAGACCCGTTTATGGGCAGTGGGACAACGGCGATTGCCGCTGAGCAACTTGGACTTGAGTGGATGGGCATTGAGAAATCGCGCCATTACACTAAATTGGCAAATGAGCGGATTCGTCAGGTCTGCGTTTGAATTACGTAACCGATAAAGACCTTTTTGAGAGGTTAAGGAGCCTATTGTCAATTGGGACTTATAGTGTTGACGCTTTCGGTGGATGGCGCGGGGATGGGACACCAGGCTTCATCCTTGAAACACTGCTGGGATTTGACCCAACCAACAAGGATGGACCGGATTCTGGTCGCTGGGAAGTGAAGTTTCATAGTGGCGCGAGCCCACTTACTCTTCTTCACAAAACGCCCGAACCAGCTGGAGCTATTAGAAACCTCATTGAAAACTATGGATGGGAGGGGAAATCTGGCGACCGCAGCTTTCGGCACACAATTTGGAAACAGACGGATCGTGGGTTTTCCGTATCAATTCAGGATGACAGAACAAACGTACTCCACACAACCTCAAAAAACCCGCTGGCTTTTTGGACCAACGACACTCTAAGCAATGCCTTCATTTACAAGTTGCGGCGCTTAATTGTTGTGCATGGTAAAAAATCGAAAGCGAAGGGGACAGTTGCATTTGAGTCGGCTCGCATACATCAAGAACCCAAACTCAATTCCGTCTACCATGCCTTAGCTAATGGGAAAATGGCCGTTGATTTCGACGCTAAAATTAGAACTAATGGCTCGCTGCGTGATCACGGAACAAAGATTCGCATTAAAATTGATGACCTAAATTTGATATATGCCAAATCGGATTTTTTCTCATAGATAAAACATCAAAGATTGTGTCTGCCACAATAAGCCCCCCGCGCGGCATTATTCCGCCTGACCTGCCCCACCGTCTCCGCCGTGTCGTGCTTGCTCGCATAGCTGATCGCCAGCCACTGCGTGCAGACCAGCGGCTCATGCCCTATCGCGGTCAAGGGGGTCGTTCGGTTCTGGGTGCAGGCTGGCAGCATTGCCAGCGTTAGCAGCAGCGATAACGCGCTTTTCTTCATTGGCCTGGGCCTCCGATTGGTTTTGTGACGCGCCTGCATTGCGCTCGGCCAGATTGTTGGCCCAGCCAATCGCTTGCAGGATCAGCAGGATTATTTTAGCGAGTGTCGCCATCACGCCGCCGGAGGTTGCGCCGGAACGATATTAAGCCGCGCCAGAATTTTTTGCCCCAGCATTTCCGCTCCGCCTGCCCACTCTACAATTTTCGGCGCGTGATCGATGGCGTATTTGGTCGCCGCCGCGATGACATCACTGCTCATCGGGATGCTGAGTTGATCGGGCAGTGCTTCGCGGGCGGTGTTGATGCCAAACTGCACGGCCTTCTCAAGCAACTGCTCGACGGCCTGCGTGTTTTTGGCCGAGACATAGGCCGCCGGAACGTGCCGGAATATCCATGCCGCGAACGCAGCCACGAGCGGCATCAGAATGGCGGAGATGAACGCGAACACGCCGTCTGCCCATGAGGAGACGGGAACAATCACGTCTGTCGCGGCGTAGATCGGAGATGCGGCGAGCAGGAATACTGCGGCCAAGAGGATGGACTTTTTCATAATTTCACCTGTTGATTTTGGAGTTAGACGGATGCTGCCGCCGCAGTTTTTTCGAGCCACGACACGAACCGCTGCCAGAGGGTTAGGCTGGGTTTTGGTGGTGGTGGCGGGGCCAATGGGGCCTTGCCAACCGGAGGCGCGGCTGCTGCCGCCACTTCCGGCAACGGTTTTGGTGGCGGCTTGGCAGGTACCGCTGTGGTTGCTGGCCCCTGCCCTGTCAGGGCCTGGGCGGTTGTGCGCACGGATTTAAGCCGCGCCGTCCAGCCGTTGCCAAAGTCGGCCCAAGATTTAAGGCCCTGCATAAAATCCAGCCGCGCATCGCAGAGTTTTATCACCAGCGAGGCGCAGTTGGTCTCACGGGCAGCCTGCAATGTGATGACACCTATCACCCCATCGATCTTGACACCGAGCACCTCTTGCAGTTTTTTCGCGGCATTGCCCACGCCGGAATGTACTGCATAATCAAACACCGCATAATCAAGGCCAGAGGGCAGATCGTCGCCGCGCACCGCGTCCCAATATTGCGCTTTATAAATCTGGGCCACCTCGTAATCGCTGATCAGTTTTACCGACTGGCGGGCGTGGCCTTTGAGCATTGACCATGCGTCATAGACTTTTTGCGTGATGCCGAAATTCGTTGGCCCGCCGGGGTCTTTGGGGTTGTTGACGTAACCGCCTTCGACTTTCAAAACGGCGGCGAGTGAGGATGCAAAATTGTCTTTCATTTTTTGTTTCTCTCGAAATTATTTGACGGCTGGATCGCTCAAAATGAATGTCTCGGTCGTCCAGAACAGCGGCCCCCAACAATCGTGATAGAGTGTGAGGCGGATTGGTGCGTTGAGGTATTCAGCGGGCGCGTGAAAAACCAAAGACCCGCGCCACCAGCCGGTGGCAGATGATCGTGGCGATGTTTTTTCGCCGTTTGGCGCGGTGACGGGAAAGGCAACCCAAAACCGGTTTCCCTCGGCGATTTCCCATTCGGAATCCACAAATTTGCACGCGCGAATTTTGTTCGACTCGACCTCCAAAGCGATCTTGCCGTCTGCCGTGGCCGAGCGTTTGAGGATTTTAAACTCGGTGATGACGGGGAAAAACCTGCCCTCAAGCGCCCCGAATGATGGTGCGTAAATTATCAGCAGCGCGAACACCAACATCAGCGCGGCGTAATGCGCCAAGCGCTTCGATGCGAATTTGACTTCCTCGCTCATGGTTTGCTCTCCTTTTTTCGCGCCAGAAAATCGCTGATCCAGCCGAGCGCAGAAACACCACCGAATGCCAGTGCCAGCGTGTTGAGCCGCCACATCACAATGGGATCGGCACCCTCTTTGACAAATTCGGAAAGGCCCGGCACTGTGATGCCCTCGCCAAAAATGGCCAGCGCAAGACCAGTCGCGATTGTGATAATCCCCTGCCGCCACGGATCGCGCGTGACGCTCCAACGCAGCAATCCGCCGACAAGGCCAATCACTGCGGCACCAACAGGATCACTCGGCAGCCAATTAACAGGGGCCACAGTCACGGCAGCGAACGCGATTGATTTGAAAACGCCGATGGTTACGGGTTCTGGTGTGGCCATCGTGCGCCTCCGTTAAATGATTGCCCCGCTGCATCGCGCAGCAGGGCTTTGGTGTTATTCAGCAGCAGCGGCTTCGGCGGCGGGCGCAGGAGGTACGAGAGCCTGTGCGGCGCTCTTGAGCTTGGCCAGCTCGTCCTCAAGCAATGCAATCGCGGCTGGGTCGTTCTGGTTGTCGGTCAGCGTGGCGATTTGCTTTTCCAATTCAGCAATGTGCTCATCCTTCGCGGCCTCGTATTTCTTGGCCGTTTCCAGCAGTGGCTCAAGTTCTTTGAAGCCGTCGAGCAGGTCAGAAAGTTTCGTCATTTCGTATTTCTCCATTAAAATTATTAGTGTCACCGCGTGTTCAATTTTATCCAGCCTGCGGTTCACGGCTGAAATTCGGGAATCGATATGCATCAGCAGCCGAATGATTTCGGCCGCTTGTGCGGACGTGATGGGCATGATGGGAATCCTATGAAAAGTGAATGTGTTAGGAAGGTCAGATCAGAATTTTATGCAGGCAAGCAGCGCCACGTTACGTGGTCTGGTTTCAGTGCCGCCCGTTGCATCTGTTGTGATTGCCGCTGGTGAGGCAACTCCGTAATTGCCACCTTGCGCGTTCAAGCCTGAATAGTTGGCGGCATTTGCTGTGTGCGTGTGGCTTTTGAAATCATCCGCCTGTAACGAACCAAATGCGCGGCCAGTATCAACCGCTCGCCCATCACTCCAGCCGCGCACAAACTCACCGCGCAAATCAGGAAGAATGAAAGTTGTCGAGCCATCCCCTGCACCAAACGTTGTACCGATGGCAGTAAACAAATCGGGATATGTTGCCCGGGAAACCGCAGAACCATTTGCTTTAAGCCAGCCCGTAGGAGGCGTATTGAGCGCAAAGTGCATGACCGCTCCCGCTGGCACACCAGAAGCAATCTGCCCCTTAACAAACGCCGTTGTTGCAATCTGAGTGTTATTGGTTGTTGCAGTAGGTGTTGGCGCTGTAGGCGTGCCTGTAAATGTCGGTGATGCCAGTGGTGCGCCCGCCAGCGCTGCAAGTCCAGATGCAGGCGTGGTCGCCGTCATCACGGCCTTGCCCGTGGCCGTAATGTCAACGAGGTCGGCGCTGGTGAGTGTGATTGCACCTATCCTGCCTGCAACTGATTCTACCTCTGCGGCGGGGCCGTCGAATTTATCCCATATGGCGCCGTTGAACACGGCCATATCGCCCACGTTCCAAATACTGTTGCCGTCAAGCGTCGTGCTGCCGCAACCGAAACTTTATAGACGTAGCCCTTCGTCCCTTGGCCGCTGTGCAAAGCCGGTGCATTTATGTTTGCGTTCCATGTGCCGATATAAACCATCGCACCCACAAGGCTGGAAACTTGTGACTGTGACGCGCCGCCCAGCAATGCAAGTGCTGTCGGATTGTCTGGCGCACTAAGCAACGCCAAAATTGCAGCCGAACATGAGCCAGATTGCAGATATTGTGCAAACCGAGATTCGAGGTCGAGAGCATGAAGTGATTGTCCGTCAACAAATGCCATTATGCAAACTCCAAGATGAGGCAAATGCCATCGGCCCCCTTGCCGCCCGTGCCTGGTTGATAGCCGTCGCCACCACCACCGCCTGCACCGGGTGCAGAGCCATCGCCACCAATGCCTGAAGGTGCATTATAATCTTTATCAGTACCAAGACCGCCACCGCCCCAGAATGAATTGGCACCATTACCACCCATATATCCTTGATTGTTAACCCCGTAATAATTACCCACAATGCCAGTCCCGGGGCCACCATTCAGCTTTAAAAAACCCGTTGTGGCGATACCGCCTAGTCCGCCCGGCCCCATAGTGGTATTATTGTTCCCACCTTTGCCTCCGTTTGCTATAGCCATTGTGTCGAAACTTGACGTGCCACCATTTCCGCCGCCACTTGCGCCGCCGCTGCCGATAACAACATTGAGAGAGGTGATGGTCGTTAAATCGACGAAGTGAACCACCGTTGCGCCCGCACCACCACCAGCGCCAGCGCCGATATAAGAGCTATTATTAGCACCCGTGCCGCCGCCGCCGCCGCCACCAGTTAAAAACACCAGTGCACGACGCGCCCCTGTGGTCTTTGTGTAAGTGCCACTCGCAGTAATACTCTGTACATTGAGCAATGACGGCGAAAGTGAAGTTGCGAGCATTTGCGTCAAGGCGATTTTGTTAATTGTACGATGGCGGGCGTCGGTCTGATTAAAATATGGGAATAAATCAGTGCTGCCAGGCGTTTGATTTGAGCCAAGACCGGGAACGCTGAGAGAAACAGCGCCCCCACTAGCCACAGCAATACCCTCACCAGACGAGGCCGAAAGCGCGCCCACGCTGGTTGTCGCCGTGCCATTCATAAAGCGATATGACGCCCCATCCCAAACGAGATGCGCCATGAAATTTGCCGCCATTTGGCCGCTGGTCATCAAGCTGCCGTCGGCATTGATGAGAGAAACCGCGCCAAGGTCATTGACGCTGACCGTCATCGCGCCGGAGTTTGCCATGCTGATCTTTTTTACAAAGATCGACGATGGGTAATAAGTTGGAACTGGCGCGAGATTTACCGCCATTGCGTTTGCCGTGCCGAAGTCAGAGCCGGAAGCGAAAGAGCCGCGTTGAATATAGGCCGGAACCTGCGGCAGTTTCACGCTCAAAAACGGTGCCGTTGGAATCGTGCTGATTTGAGCAGAAGTGATCGCAGTCGCACCATTGGCGACCGTGACCGAATAGAGGCCAACCCAACCTGCGTCTGGCGAGGGCGTGATTTGTGTGCCCGCATTTGCCGCTGCGCCCGCCTTGGCTTGCAGCACAACAATGCCCCTGCGCGTTGTGGGCTGAGCCGTGCCGGAATTGGCAGGCCCCATGAAAGGCACCGTAGGATTCGCGGAATTGAAATATGCCAGAACCGTTGCGTCTGTGTCGGATTGCTGGAATTGAGCTTGGATGAGATAGTTGACCGCCTGCCCGCTGGCAGGCGGCGGCGATAGCGTCAAGCTTGAAGGATCAAGCATGATGCCCTGCTGCATAATCTGGTGCGTTACATCCATCGGCAGAGAGCCATAAGGTGTCTGGTCAAGCGCCCCCAAAGAGCAGATAGAGCCTGGCGTCACCTGCACGGCCAGCGATGCTGGGACAGTGGGAATACAGCTAAGCCCATCAACTATTGTGCTGGTGCCATTCCATGCCTGCAGGTTATAGGCCATCGCCAGCAAGGTGCTGCGCTGGATGTTCAGAAAATCCGCAGAGAGCGGAACTTGTGCGGGATAAACAATTTTTCGATCCAAGGGAATGCTCCAAAAGAAAAGCCACCCTGCGGTGGCTTGTTGACAGATTATTTTTAAGAACTCAGAAAATCACGTGTCGGGTGTTACTTTCACGCCAGATAAAACCGATGATGAGGCCAGCTGACTTTGATCAAGCATGAACTCGATGCCCAGTCGGTCGATCCGAGGCAGCGGCGGCCCGATGGTCACCCAACACGTAACTCCTGCCGCGCGCGAGGCCTCGATGGTGTCGTAAATATCCTGATTTGTGATGCTTCCCACGATGGCGCTTGAATCCACCAATTCTGAATAGCCGCCGCCGTCAAAAGACCCGTAGCTGCTATCCCATCCCGCCACGAGCGGAACACCTGCACCGATTGGCTGCACCACACGGATGAACATTTGATAAGGCAGATCGCGGCTGCCCCAGCCGCCGCCAAGATCAAAGCCCAGACCATAGGTATCATAGCCTCCGGTGTCAAAACCGTAGGCGGGTTCAAAGATCACTGCATCGCTGCCGGTGAGGTCTTTTAGAGCTTTCAGGATGCCATGCCGCGTCACGCGCTCGCGTAGAACTTCGGATTGAATGACCTTGCGAAGCGCGTCATCCGACTGGCCAGGCTTGCGCTTGATGCGATTGCCAAAATAATCATAGGCCATCAAGTCAAGAAACACATCGGATGCCGTGGCCGCCCGCGTCTGTGCCTTGACGTAGAGCAAGAGTGCATATGCCCAGCTACCGATTTGCCCAAAGCCGGAAAGTACACCATCACGAATGGGCGCCACCTGCCCCCACCATGTCGGCAAAACACCTTTCAGTCTTGCCAATAGATCGTTATTGTCGCCAATCGTCATCAAGTCACAGTCACGCTTTGCAGTTTGATGACATTGCGCGGTGAAGCTGCAGTATCAAAGGTTGCACCATTGAGATAAAGTGATGTGATATTCTGCACGCCATTTGATGCCTCATAGATGACCTGTGAAAGTTTAAGATAAGGCAGAGGGTCTCCTACACACAGAGCCGAAACAAAATTCGTTATCGCCGTGGAGACGAGCGCAACAACGTTGTTGTGGTCATAGCCCGCCTTGGTGATGATCTCGACCTGAACATTACAATTCACAACTACGGGTGCGAGGACCACCCAATTTATGCCTGCTGCGCGCACTTTGGCCACCGCAGCACTTACCGTGGCGAGCAGGTTTTGAGGTGGTGCGCCGCTACCATCATCAACGGTGATGGTGAGCATTCCGGGCGTGAGCGTGCCATCGCTGGCCACATTCTCCATTATTGTGCAATTAAGCCCGAGCTGCAAACTCGCAACCGTATATTGGATTGCAGCCAAAGTCCCCTTCGACAGTGACCCGATATAATTCACAAAGCGGGCGCGCAACTGCGCATCCGTTTCCGCACCCGTGCCGCCTGAAAATGCAAGCGCATTCGTGACCGTATCCACGCCCACAATATTTGTGGTCATCACAGTCACAGTATTCGCAGCAACGTTTGCCGCAGGGCTTCCATTCGTAGCCTGCACTGGCACGGTGACGCTATTGACACCAATCGGCAACAGGTAGCCATTCTGCAACTGCGACCACGATGCGTTGCCGGCATCAATCACAACCTGGAAGGTTTGTGTGCCGTCGGCGGTTTGGACCTGTGCGCCAAGTGGAATGATCACTGCCGATTGCGGTGTGAAGCGCGAATATGTGACTTGCCCGGTTGATAATGCCGCGCCAAGGCGCATTACCCCCCAATCATTCACCCAGCTATCGACATCGCTACCCTGCGACGTGGAGAGCCGCGTCATCGAGATAATATTCAGCGCTATGGCCTGAAGCCACAGGCCCACCGCAGCATTCGCCTCGACCAGCGCTCGCATCATGCTGCCCGTGGTGAAGTCTAAAATCTGCTTGGCGTGAGACTGGATCGCCGCAGCCTGATCTTGCACAAGTTGCGCGAAAGTTTTCGTGTTCAACGGCATGCTCAATTACTCGCATCAAAAGTCAGCGCCACTTGCTGGCCAGTGATGGCCGACCAGTATTGCACGGCTACCGAAACTCCGTCCAAAATCGGCACCACAGTGATGATTGGTGCTGGCGTTGTGGCAACGGTTGCCTCGTTTCGGATTTGCGACGAAACCACCCCTGTGATCAAATTGACGTCGATTGCATCACCAATACGCTGCGGGATGCCTGCCCCATAGCTTGGGTGCCAGATATAGCCTCGCACCGTGGTCATAAGCCGCCGGATAAGCCGCTCGCGTGTGAGGGCGTCTCCGTCAACGAGATTGAGATCGCCGTTTGGTGTGAGCGTGAAATCATTGCCCCAAAGATGCTGCACATCTGGCATTATGAGGGAACCCCTGTAATGTCCGGTGTATCGCCGGGAAGCGCATGCACATGCGTGTTGTCGATTACATGGCCATTGCTTTTCATAAAGCCACTACTCTGGAATACATTGCCGGATAAAGTTATGGCGCCATCGGACACGATAATAGTGGAGCTGTCGACATTAATAACCACACTGTCGGAAGCCACGCCGATATAGTTCCCACCAAATCCAAGACGGATGCCTGTCTGGTTCATGGTGATGGTTGCGTCGCCAAACTGGAGCTGGAAACCATCCTGCGTCATTGTCATTTTCAGGCCGTTTGCGATTTGTAAAACGAACTCGCCGGAATTGGCCACTGGCGGCTGCTCTTTGTCGCTGTGCATGCGACCAATGTGGATGGGATTGTTGATGCTGTTGTTCAAAAAACCGACAGCGATTTGATCGCCAATGTTTGGCCCGCTCACCATGCCGAAGCCGTTGCCTATGTGCGGAGTGTTGATTGGGAACCATCCAGTTTCAATGCCTTCAGGTTGAAGCATGGCCTTCACAGCATGGCGGTTCGGATCATAGGCTGTGATTTCGCCAACTTTCATCCCGGGCTTTGAAGCCTCATGACGTTCGATCGTTTGTATTACGTAGTCTGCAATGTCGTTCATTATTTACCTCCACGCCGCTTCGATTTCGTCTTTGTACTGATTGATGTGGTGTAGCCGGATTGCTGGCTGATTTTATGCTCAACAGAAGTAATCTCGTGAAGCTGATCCCACGCTGATTGCGTGCCACTTATCTGCAAATTCATCCGCGCGGACACAGTCGGATCGCCGGGGATTTCCAACTGCACTTCCATTTCATGCTTCAGCGCCTTGTCAATGTGAGCCTTGGCCCGCTTGGTGGCTTGCTCTTGATTGAGGCCGGGGAAATGCAAATGAAATTCCTGCGTTTCGGAACCACCCTTCTCCTCGCACATCGACTCATAGTTGGTCTGGTTTTTGTGGTTCCAGCTTTTGACTTTCGTCTTGATCGTCTTGCCGAGCGAAACATTACGCTTGCACGAGAAGCTGATCACATTCGCGCTGCCGGGCGAATTGGCATCGGGCTTTGAAAACTTAACCGCGTAAGTGGGCAGCTTTTCAGGCGTCTTCTTAAAGTATATCTTCCCACAGCTTGTGTAGCACGTCATGCCATGCGTTTCGGCAATTTTCTGGCAGGCGTGCCAATCAGAAATGCGGTGCATCGAGGCCGCGAAATCAATTTGATAGTTGGTGCCCGTTTTATCGCCCAACTCGTCAACATCGCAAGCCATGCCCGCCTGCTCAGCGTAAAACTTAACCACCTCATGGGGCTTTTTATTCAGGTGCTTATAACTGGATTGTTTGTCAATCATCCGCGAAACCTTATCCCGCGCACTGATCCTGACCGTGCCGCCCTTCAAATCCGCGTCGATGCTGTCAACAATTCCATCAAACAATTTTGCTGATTTCCCCGCGCCATCGCTAATCGCGCATTGCACTGGCATTGACGTTTCGCTCGACCAAAAATCAACGCCGGGATCGGCATAAAGTGCAATCGTAGCGCTCAATGTGTCTGACTTTGAATCACGAGTGAGGTGGACCGAAACATCTTGGCAGGCCAGCGCATAGCCCTTGATGGTGACTGTTGCACGCGGCGTGCGGACGATTGACATATCACAATCCCAAAATGCCGCCGTTACCATTGCCCTGCGTCACCGGAACGCGCAGCGTGATCAGTGCATCAATCCACGGATCAATCATGTCATTGGCGGCCGCGACCTCATTCCAGCGCGTTGCGTCGCCCAGATACTGAGCGGCAATCACAAACAGATTTGTGCCCGAGACAGCCACCACGTTATAAACAACGGGGCTTTGGATCATGTCTTCACCGCGGCGATATTCATTCCAATGCGTGTGACATAGGCCAGCGCATCCGTTGTTGCACTATGGGCTACCGCGTTTGTCGTCTGGGCGATAATCCATGCCGCCAAGCCGTCGCTTGAAGGCATTGGCTGGCTCAAAATTGCTTCCTCTCTGGCAAAAGCCGTTTGCAGCGCCACCATGCCAGTATTTGCCGCTTGCGCCGCCGCCGAGCGCGTTACACGCGGTGCGCCGTCAATTGGGCCAATACCATCCAAAGCGGCGGACAGCGCGTCTGTGGCCGTTTGAACGGCTTGGGAAGCACCAAAGTTTGCGGCCGCCATCAGATCGCCAATCACCAGCCCATCAATGCTCTGCGCCGCGCCGCCAAGCCCTGCTGCCGTTTCGGTCACCACCTCGCAGGTGATCGAATAAGTGATTTCCGATTGCCGTTCGGTCTGGGCCTTGAAGGCTGTGATGACCACGCTGCGAAAGAAATTCAACCAAGCCAAGTCAACCTGAGCGCCTGCCATGCGCATTTCGTCAATCGCCTGCGCCCGCTGTGCCGCGTTTGGCCCACGAAAGCGGCCAGACCAGCTTATTTGATCGGGCTTTGCGCCCATCGCGTCAATCACGCGGTCGCCCCCGATCAACTCATGCGTGACCAGTGTGTGTGTGCCGCCGAAGTTAATCTGGTTCGGAATCTCAAAGCCAGAGAATGTGACGCCGCCGAGAATAAGCCCTGCCATGATTAAAGCCCCGGGGCCGCGGCCGCGCCGTCAAACGAATAGGCCGAGCGATCGCCGCTTGACATAGGTGCGCTTGTTGGATGCGGCATGAGGGCAGCAATCGTCTTTGAGACATAGTTTGCAATGGCCTTGCCGTCGAGATTGACCACAATGTTGTTTGTCGCATTCATGCTGGACGGTGCTTGATGGTGCGGCCCGCTTGGGCCGTTCCATCCGGCATTGCCGTTGCCCATAGCCTGCCCTGTTTTTGCAAAGCTGGCTTTGATCGCGTTGAAGGCATCAGTCGCCAAGCCCGGCTGGGGTTTTGCTGGATTGCTGAAAGCGTCTTTCCAGCCGGAAGCCTCAAAAAAAGATTTCCCCTCACGCATCTTGCTGAAGATATCCGAATAAGCCGAACCAACGACAGCAACAGCGCCAATCGCGCCAGCGCCTCTCGCAAGCGAACCAAGACGCCCCATAATGCCCGCACCACCAGCCACTGCGCCACCTGCTTTGCCAAGCGCACCACCGCCGCCGAGCGCGACGGCTGCTTCTGTAAGTGCTGCCGCTGATCCGTTTAATGCCATGGCCGAACCCGTTAGAGCGCCACCGCCCAAAAGGTTCTTCCCGATTTTGAGCGCTCCAAAGACCACAAGAAGTGCGCCCACACCAGCGGCGGCTTCTCCAATGTGTTTCGCCGCATCCGGATGTGCGCTGAAAACCGCAGTTAATTTATTTATGCCGCCCGTTATGTTTGTCAGCCTTGTGATAGCTGTTGGCACGAGGGGAGAGCCCAATGAGGTTAGCATATTCGACCATGCATTATGCAGGGCTTCCATTGCCACTTTCGGATCGCTCGCCAGAAGCTTGTCACTTGCGTCAAGGCCCATTGCTCCGTTTACAATCGCGCCGTCCTTGCTAAGCCTACGATGTTCAAGTGCCAATGTTGCGGTCATACCTGCGGCTGTGCGGTTGCCCAAAATTGAGCCGATTATTGTCAGCGCGTCATTATCGCCGGGCAACGCGGCGTGACCGATCTTTTTATCAATCAAAGGCAGCAAAACATCTGTTGCGTACTTGTAGGGATTTGTGGCCGCCAACTCAGACTGCTTCAAGCCGCCCGGATGAAAGCCAACCGGATCGCCTTTGCCGTCGAAAACGATTTTTGATTTATCCTCGAACAGCCCAAGGTCAATCATTGAGAGCAAAGATTTTTTGCTGACCTTGCCTTGCGTGAAGGCCGCGTATTGGCTCATCAATGCATTGCCCGTGCCGGATGCTCCAAACTCCTGAATTAGAGACGGCAAGATGGTGGTCGTGAAATCCTCGTCCCACCCTTTTGCAGCAAGGCGGCCATATTTAATCGCCTGCATGAAATCTTGAGGCGTAACTGCCCCGCCGGATGCGGCCGATGCTTTCGTTGCTCGATCAAAAAACGAAATCATTTCTTCAGGCGTGCCAAGCCCTTTCAACTCACCAGCCTTGGCCATTGCGAACACGCCTTCGGCTGCCTTGTTGCCAGCATCCTTTGTGATGCCATTTAAGACATTCCGCATTTTTTCAAGCGGTTCGATAAATTCAATCGCGTGTTCGGTTGAGCCGAAAACCATGCGAGATTCCTTTATGTCCTCCATCACCTGAACAACATTTTGCCCGGTCTTGGCCGCGACCTCATAAGACTTGGCCTTGGCCGCGTTTATTTCAATAGTTTTCATGCCTGCGACTTGCATCTGGTTTTCGACGTGAACCATTTCCGAGCCGTGCTCAACAAGCCCCTTCATCGTCTCCAAGATGACACCGCCTGCAGCAATCATGGCAACACCCTTGATTGCGTCGCCCCATTTGGAAATGCTCTTGCCAACTTTTTCAGCATCGCCATGCAGTCCTAAAAACTGCTTGCCCAGCACGCCAAGGGCCGCCGAAAGGTTGCCTCCCATAGCGATTTCAACGCCTATTTTATAAACTTCCATGCTGTGCTATCCTACGCAAATGCGTTTTTATGTTTCAAAGCGATTACCGCTCGGCCTCAGGGCTGGAGTAGTATTTGATCCTGTCAAAATGGATCGTGCGACACGTCACATTCGGCCAACTGGCAGCATTGCCGGATTAGGCGAAGGCGTCTCCGGCGTTTATGTCATCACAGGTGCGCACAACATGTGCAAAATCGGCATTTCAACCGATCCAGAATTGCGGCTGACAAGACTGCAAACAGGCTCTCATACTCCGCTTAAGCTGCATTACGTTCTGGCCGTCAAAACGATTGATCCGCGCGCTATCGAAACCGAAGCGCACCGTCTACTCGATAAATACCGCTGCGCTGGTGAGTGGTTTGATGTGACCCCGCAAATGGCAGAGGATGCTGTGAACGCGGCCGCCGCGCATTACGGAATTAAAACTGTACAAGGTATGAGCGACGGAACCGGCTTCTCTGCGCCCTCGCAACCAAAGCGATTGTGGCAACGCGGATGGGTTAAGGATTTGACCTTTTTGATTGTAGGTACGGCAATTTTCGTCGCCCTGGTCAATTATTTTTTTAGCCCTTAAAAAGTCGCGGAATAATTTCATCTCCAATCGCCTTGGCAGCCTCTTTGCCTTTATGCATGGCCGCCCCTGCAAGAAAGGAACGCGCCGGAATTTTTGACGTCCCTAATTCCTGATAAACGGCAATGTCGGAATTTGAACCGATGAAAGCAGACCTTCCGGCAACCTTGTGCTCAATGCTGTCACGCATTTCGCCAGTTTCCAGCAACGGCGTATCCCCATTTTTCTTTCTGGCGATTGTCGCCGGAGCCAGGGATTTCCAGCCATAATCATAAGTGCCGAGAACACGTTTGGCTTCTGTCTCAATGATTTCCGCCGCGCGTTCTAAGCCTTTCTTTTCGTGCATTTCCGAATGCACGGCCACGGCACCGAGGTGTGCTGCGAAGCTGGCAAGTGAAAATGTTCCGCCACTCATTGCCGCTTCTCCCATTTTTTGTTTTCAAAATCATAATACTGGTAGCCCTCAGCCTCAACAAAAACGACGTATGCCGCAAAGCACCAATTGCTGCTGGCCGAGAAAGCTAAATCAAAAGGGATGCCATTTTTGACAAGATAAAGTCTTGTGCGAAACTCGTCATCCCCAACTATTCCCCCGCAGTGGGTTCTCCAGCATCACCAAAATTTTCAACCATAGCTTTCCCGATGGCCGCAAAACCATCATCACCGATGCGGTCAATTAATGCATCAAATTGAATTTCGGTTGTGGGGAATGGAACACGCTGGCTGTCAATCGAAACCACGCAACCAACCAGCATGGCAAGTCCGAGATAGCGTTCCTTATTGCCATTTTCAGCAGAAATGGTTTTATAAACGCGGCGACGGATTGACATATTGATTTTGCGAATCTCAATGTCCCGTCCGCGCGTATCCTTCTGAACAACAGTGCGGTTGGCTTCGTCGATAATTTCTTGCGATGGGGTTTTTACGGTCAATTCAGTCATGATTATTGCACCAGAATGCGGGTTGAAGCCACCCATGTGATTTTTTGCGATACCTTGTCAGACGATTTCCATTGGCCGGCCTCCGCAAGCTTCATTGCAACATCAGGGAAGCGAAATTGCGTGGTCGTGCCGTCCTTTTCCCGAATGGTCTGTGTGATGGTCACATTGAACAGAGATTGATTTCGAAAATATGCGGCCTCGCGGGCAGCAAACCATTTATCAATGCTGCCATCGGTGCGATCAAAATCAAGCGTGCCCTTCCAGCCGTCAGGATTTTCGGCATAAATTGGAAGGCCATTCAGCGGCGAGCTGTTGATCGATTTTGACTGCGGCTCGGCTGAAAAGCCAGTGATCAACGGAAAGATCACCTGCTCGCCTGTCACAACGTCGAACATATCAATCGAAACGTCGTGGCCAAAGGATAGCGTATTATTTGGCATTTTAAATTACTCCAAAATTATTGCGTGGGCGGCGTGTTCGAAATCGTCACCGAAGCGCCTCCCTCAAGGTTGACGATGAAATAGCGAATAATCCCGCCATAGATGGCCTTGACGTAGGCATACATGTAGCCAAGCGCCACGCTCGCAGCGGCGTTGTTGGATTGATCGAGAATGACCTGATAGGCTTGGCTGTCATCAACCGTGGTCAAGATGCCATTGCGTTGAGCCGCAGCTAAGAATTCGACAAGCGAATTGCGCGCACGGCGGCGCGTGTCGGCGGTTTGTGTCTGGCCAATATACTTTCCTGCGATAACCAAAATTGATTTGGCGAGAAAGTTTGTGATGTCGGTATAGGTCTCATCGTTCGTGATATCATTGGACGATGAATTGATGCCGAGGCGGAAAATGAAACTGTTGCTCAGCGTGGGATCGAGCGTCAGCACATCAAGCCGCGCTGTTTTCAATGCTGCGAAATCGCTTTGACTGTACTGCTTTCCGGAAACGGATGATTGTGTGCCAACAATGCCGTTGATGGGCTTGTTCAAGGTTGAGATATTCGGGCTTAAATTGCCGCGCAGGCCAAGCTTTGCAGATTGCGGGCTGATCAGCCTTTGCTGCACTTTGTTGACGGTATCGAAGAAGAGCACCCAGTCGCCAAACAGCACGCTGATGCCATAGCTATCAATGGCCTGCGCCGTCATGGCCGCCGTGGCATTGGCGATTGTGTCGCCTGCTGGCGTGGTGCAAATGGCCTCCGCGCCCATATCAAGCGCGAACACGTTTTGCGTTGACCACGAGGTGGCATCATCGAGATCACAGATCATGAAGCGCGAAATCGGTGTGCCACGCAAGCCATACATGCCCTTGCGTGGGGCAACGTCCACACCCAATAGCATTGCCGTGGTGACAGCAGTCGCCCCATCCGTGCCGCCCACCAGCGCGTAGGTGGCTGCCACAGGAGCGGTTACGCCTGCACCCGGGGTGGCGATGATAAGGCCGCTCGGTGCGCGTGACGTGCCAGCGCCTGTGTTGATGGCCGCAGCGATAGCCGCCCACAAAGCAGCACCGGTGAGACCAAGGCCGAGATTGTCGAACACCTCTGGCGATAGGCCGGGCGCTGAAACAATAACCTTCTGAGTGCCAATTTGTGTGCCAGGCCCGACGATAACCTTGATGCTTGCGCCAAAGCTGCCCGTATATTTGCCAGTGAAGGTGATGCAATTTGTCTGCACCGCGATTGTGGCCGCAGTGTCCGTGCCATCGGTGACGCGCACGCCATAAAAGCAGGCCGCGCCCTGTGCTGTGGCAACGATAACGTGGCCGCCCATATCAAATTTGCGATTGACGGTATTTCCAAACATCTGCGCGAATTGCGCATAGGTGGCGAATAGCTGTGGAACCCCAACTGGCCCCCAAGCAGCGGTGCCAACCATGCCGCAGGCATTTGTGCTGACGCCGTTAAAAAGATATTGGGGCGGAACGATCTGCACCCATGCCTGCGGCACATTGAGCGCAGAAATGTTGACCTGTCCTTGCTGTATAGTGGGCATAATTTTAGCCTTTCAGTGTTGCTGGTTTGGGGGCTTCACCGTCAGGTGTTGCCACCCGCGTGACAGAGGATGAGTGGCTGTCGGAATATTTTTTCACCAATTCAGGATCGGTGATTTCAGTGCCAATTTCATAATCAGCAAATCGGCTGGTGACGACAAGTTTAATGCCCATTTTTATAACTCCGCTTATGGTGATTTAGTGATGGTATTTGGCGCGACATTGAGTTGCATCACTGGCGCAGTGATCGGATAGCCAATGTCAAATTGCAGCGTGGCATACTCCACCCACACCTGAATGTCGGAGCGATAAGCCATCGCGTTTTCCTTGCCGTCGCTCTCATTTGATTGGCGATATTCAAGCCACGCCTGAGAGCTATCAGGCATGGGCAGATAGTCAGTGCTCTGGATCGCCACCATCAACAATGCGGCGATTGCGGCGCGGCTTTGCGGGCTTGGTGCCCAAATCGAAATCATCATGCCCCGCTCTTGCCTTGCGATCTCGCGAGCAATGGTGCCCGGGGCTGCGGCGCGAACCACAAAGCGCCCGGCCATGTTTGGCGTGAAGGTCATGATTGGCCCAACCACCGAAACGCGCAAGACTTCTGGCACAAGCGCGAAAAGCGCTGCAGCCACGCTGGCCAATGTGTCTGCTGCCTTGATCAGGTAGCTGTAGGCTTGGCCAGTGATGATCAAGCTGATGTAGTTCCCCGCAACGATCGAACCGCCGAGCGTCAAGGTGTTTGTGTTTGCGTTTGCTGTTGCGGTAATTGCTGCGGGGACTTTTTGAACGTCAAACCATTCCCGCGCATAACGCGTGGTCACCCGTTCGAGGTTTTGGCCGCTATAGACTGTTATTTCAGCCGCGCCTGCGGCCAGGGTGTCCTCTAATTCGATTTGATTAGGCCAGCCCGCAAAAATCTTGCAGCGAATACCGGCCAAACTCGGTTGAGAAAAATCAGTTGTGATAGGCGGGAACAGCGCGGATGCGCAAAGCTCGACCAATGCGTTTTCGATGTCCAAAAGATACGCCATTGCTCACACCAATGCCTGCACGCATTGCAAATTCCAGCCGAGGCTGGACAATTCGGTTTGTCTCACCACCATGCGATTGCCAGTGTCATCGGTGATGATGTGGCCCTCTTCTATAATCACGCTGGGCCAGAATGGCAGTGTCACGCGCCATCCACTTTTGCCCGCATCATCGGCTGGCAGAGCGCCTGAATTCGAGGCGCTTGTGGCTTCAACAATGCTGGCTGGCCAATTCGTAAGCAGAGCCGTTTCGTTCGCGTTTGCTGTTGATGCCACAGTGCCACCGTATCCTGATGGGCCAAAGGGTTTTGTGACCGCGCCATCTGGTCGCCAAACCGTAATGACACGCTCAGCCAACACGGCCAGAATGGGCACGTTTGGGTTCATTGCGCCGATATAAAACGGGCCAAAAGATGTTGTTTGGCCCTTCAAATAATCGCCAACTCTCACCTGCTCACCATCAAGCAACGCATGATAAAGCGGTGACTTAAAATCACCCGGCTTGTCAAAACTGAACTGCGCCGCGCGGTGGATCGCGAATGATGCAAACAGCGTGTTGACTTTATTGACAACAGCCAACGGATTGACCGCGCTTGACGGCCTGAAAACATCATAGGCTAGCCCTACCCGCTGTGCGGCCTTGGTGTATCCACCATAAATTTTCTTTTGCAGCAGGATGCCGTCCATTTTAAGACCGAATCATCCGCATGCCGGACGAGGTTGAGCCAAAAGCACCATTGCTGCCATCGGATGCGGTGCCGCCTGCCCCAGCACCCGCACTGCCACCGTTGATATCAATGCCCGGCCCGGCGGCGCAGCCGAGAAAGCTGCATAGCATCCGGCGCATCCGGCAAAATATATCGAAGCGGTCATTAATTTCATTTGGGTTCCACTCCCACACGGCGGCCTTCAGCGTGTCGAGGTTTTGCGACACGGCGGGCAATGCCAATTCGAGGGTGTTTAGATTGGGGAGATAAATCGTCGTTATCACGTTCTCTTCCGTGGCCGAGAGCGTTGTCAGGCGCGTGTAGAGCGACATTTGCGTCATGCCGAAAACCATGAACACGGTGTCGTTTAACGCGGTAATAGGCCCCGGCGTGGTGCCGGTGAGCGAATAGCCCGCATAACGACGCACGTCTGTCAATTGTGCATCTGTGAGCGCCATGCGGGCTAATCCTTATTTTACAATACCGAGTTTGCTGCGCGGCTGCTTGTCATCCGTGGCCGGAGACTGCTCACCTTGTGCAACAAACAGTTTCATTGTCGCGTCGTCGAAATCGCTTTCGTTGATGACAATGAAACCAGATGGGTTGAAGTCGCTCTTTTCAGCGACAATCATCACAGTTGGCAGCATGGCTTAACCAAGCAAGATCGCTGTGTGAGCCGACTTGATGCCAGCCACGCCCCAAGCCGCACGCACATGGAAAACCATTTGCAAGAACTGGCGATAGAGGGCGACCTCAAAGGTGATGCCGGATTTTGGATCGGTCAGCTCAATCGTGTCGTCGGCCATGTCTGCTGGACGACCGTCAGGCCCAATCGGCATGGCGGGCTTACGGGCAATCAACTGGATCGCGGATTTGCTGAACGCAAGGTTCGGCGTAAAATTCGCACCAGTCGTGATTGCAGTCGCAGCAGCAGGGATTGCCTGCATCAGGCCGGGGGCCTGAATGGTGACAAGCGGTGCCGTGAAGCTTGCAACCACATAGCGGTTTGCGTCGCCGGCAAAGGTGATGGTGTCGCCGGGATTGAAAACGCCCGTGCCAGCACCAACAGTGATGGCCGTGCTGCCAACAGCATAGCCAGCAGCATTGGTGCTGAACCCAGCCGCAGTGCCTTTTGCCACAACACCAATTTGACCGCTGGTGTGAATGTTCATTCCTTCCAGTCGGCCAATAACACCCTCGCGCAGCAATTCTTCTGTGCCGGATTCATTGACCTTGAACAGCACAGACTGCTTGCCACGAAACGCCTGCATCGTCGCACCACCCACCACCAGCTTCAAATAATTCTGAGGTGCACCATTGTCATCAAGGACGCGACGCACGGCCGCAATATCAGACAGATCGCCAGCAATGCTAAAAGGGGCAGTTCCGGCTGTACCAACGGCACGAGAGGCGCTCTGTACGGCACAACGCACAAGGTCTGCTTCCATCTCGTTTGTGAGCGAACGGAGGCCCTGCGCAAGCTGATTGGCAAGGATCGCGTTGAAAGTGCCATTATTGCTCACACCCAACTGCTCTTCCCCAGTCCATGGGATTTGAGCGGAGCGGGATTTGGTGATCATCATAGGCACGCTGGCGATAATTTGCCCTGGTGCATTCGGCGCGGTCACGTTAGGCACGTTATCCACCAGCGCAACCGGGGGCGCGATGGGGACAAGAATTTGCTCATTCAGCGCCGCGCGTGTCGCACTGGTGTTGCGCGTAACAGCAGGGATCATGCCGACGAGTTCCCGCGACACGATATCGCGTGCCTCATAAAGCGTTGGAATGAGGTTTGTGAGGGTATTTAGAGCCATAATGGTGTTCTTTCTTGTTGAAGGTTGATGGTGGTGATCAAGCCATCCGGCCTGCAACACCGCTTGCGCATCCGCGCTGGCGGCTAATTTTAATCAACGAAGGTGGTGCCAGATTTGATCTCTGCATCACGATTCGCTTGTGTCATTCCGTCGTAATCTTTGCGCGTGAGTGTGCGGCCGCCCGGCATTTTGTTTGATCCGCCCGGCGCACCTGAACCGCTTGCGCCAGTGCCTTTCAGAATGCTGTCCTTGAAGGGCATAGTGCTGACGATCATTTCAAGCGCCTCGTCCATGTCGGCCAATTCGCCGCTTTTTATGCGGGAATAAATCTTGTTGCCGGAGTTATCATAGGCCACCAGTTTGCCGTCCTCGACTTTGAAGTTCTTTCCAAAGGTCGATTCCATCATTTCTACTGGCACCGCCACTTTTTCGGTGATGAATTTTGACCGTGCGAATCCACCGCCAATCTTTTCATCGCTCAATGCCTTTGACAGCTTGTCGCGCTCTTCGATAATCGGCTTGAACTTGGCCTCAGTCGCTTTGATCGCCTCGGCCTTCACGCGGTCGGCCTCGCCAGCATCAATCAGCTTTTTAGCGTCAAGATTGGAGACGGTCTTGAGCGCCTTTATGGCAGCATCAGCATCGGTAATGCCCTCAAATGAAGCCAGCTTTGTCAGCGCGGCTTCCTTGGCCTCACGGTGACCTTTGGCCTCGGCATTGAGGCGCGAGATTGTTGCTACCGTACCGACCGCATCAAACGGCATTTCCTTGCCGTCATCATGCACATAAACTGGCTTCCCGTCACTGATGGCAGCATAGGTTTGACCATTCACTTCTACAGTTTTAATTTTCATTTCAGCATCCGCTTTCTACACTTGCGCGAGCATCCGCCCGCTGTACCGCTGCGCGTTATTGCTCAGCGGAAATCTTTGGAGGCACAACATCGGGCTTGGTTGAGAGCGGCGGGTATTTTTTAATCGCGGCCACCTCAGCATCCCATTGCAACTCGGGGCGCAGCACATCCAATCTCTTCAACTCGCTAAAGGCCGTTTCGCGGGAAACGATGCCCTCGGTAACACCGCTCAACAGCAAGTCGCCATTCAATGGCGCATTGGCGCTGGCATCGAAATCTTTGAACAGCGTTATTTTTGCCTCAAACGTTTCGCCAATCCATTCGCCCATCAACTCCAAGCAATCCTCAACCGACTCCTCAAAGCCTTCGGTGATTTTTTGCAGTGTTGACTTATTCCCCTCTGTCTCGAACCGCACCTCGGTGGCCGTGGTTTTGCTGGCCGACGAACGCTTCGTGAGCAGTTCCGCGCCCGTCTGGCGCATACGATCCTCAAGATCGAGAATTGAAACGCGCCCGGCCTCGACGGCCTTGCCGGAATGCTCGACATAACGCAGGTCTGCATCGGGCTTGCTCGACTTGGCCGCAGTCGATGCCCCTATAATAATCGCGTCCTTCTCGTCAAATCCGGTAGCCAGCAGAATTGGAATGCGGGCCACATGCAAAATCGTCTGCTGGTCGCTTGACGATTGCCAGTGCTCAACATTCAGAAACGCAAGGTCGAGAAGCGGTGGCTGGCCGAGGCCAAAGCCGGTGCGAATGCCGTAAAAAAACACAAACGGAATGCGCTTTATTGAAGTGGTGCCTTGCTGGTGAACAATCCATTCCCGCTCAAGGCCATCACTGACGAACTTGGGGTTCTTGCGATAAATCGCCCACGCGCCCGGCACCAGCACGCGCACTTGATCAATCATTTTGTCGGTAAACTCACCGTCTGGCTCAACAACCGTTTCAAGCAGCCGCAGTTGCGTCAGGGCAGCCTCGCCGTTCACCAGTTCGCTGCGCCACCCCAGAATGCTTTGAGCTTTGTAGGTCGCAAAATAGGGCCGCGCTCCGGTCTTTTTCTCAGCCTCTTTTGAGAGATTGACACCAGTCGGTGGGCAATCCACTAAAACGCCCATGAGGCCGTATTGCATGCAGCCCAGGAATAGGTTCGCGAGGTATGGTGCGAAATCGGTGCCATAAAGGTCTATGTTTTTCAGATAATCCTGAATGATCTTTGGCGTGGTTTCCTCATCCATTTCAACCGCCCGCGCAAAGGGCTTGGCGGCCATAATTGTGCAGGTGCGGGCAAAAGCTGGCAGCAGCGTTGCCGTTTTCAAACGGGCGTTATGGCTGTCATCCGCTTCAGCGGGCCATTTGGGAAGGAACCGTTGACCATTTGCACGCATGGCGTTTGTTCCGCTGATCAGCGCGGTGATCATTGGCCAGTTGACGGCCATGGCAGCAACATCAGCCGACTGCTTGTTGATGCCTTTCGTCATTTACCAAAGCCTCATAGGTTTAACCGAGCTGATGATCTGGTGGCGCACGCCTTCCAGCGCATATCGCAGAGCGTCAATCACGTGGTTTTTCTTGTCTTCAAGAATTGGCAAAATCTCTTGCGTGTGCTTGTCAACTTTGTAGGAATATAACGCCAACTCATCAGCCACATACTTGCAACGCGGATGCACCACGATGTCATAGGATTTTAAGAACTCGATGCCGTCCTTCACCGACGACGGTCCTTTGATGGCTGGCTCGATGCGCGGATAACCAAAACGTTGCATGTAGCTAATCGTTTCCGGTCTTGAGCTATCAGCGCGGATCACCCATTCCCTCGCCATGCCATTCCCGATCAGGTCAAACAGTGCCGGAGTGCGGTCAATTTCACAGCCAACCTGATAGCTTTCATAATCGACATAGATCGTTCGCTCGACAATGAAGCACCGAACCAACACTGTTGGATCGACAGAGAACCCCCAGTCAGCGCCGAAATAAAAGCGCGTCTCGGGCGGGGCTTCAAACTCCTCAATGCGCCAGTTTCGAAACACCCGCGCTTCGCTTTGGCGACGATATTGCCCTAGCCAGACGTGAGCATACTTTTCAGGATCGCGTCTTCTGTCGCGCTCCATGTCTCCATTCAGTTCAGCGGGGAACCACGGGTTGCTGTCGTAATTGACATGCACACACACGAAGTCTGGATCGCCAGCATTGTCGCGGAACAGCTTATCTACAGGATCGTTTTCATTTTCAGGGTTCCAACTGAAAGAAAGTTCTGAACCCCTTCGAAATGTCGGGATCAGAAGCTCAAGCGAACGATTTGAAATCGTCTGCGCCTCCTCAACCCATCCCCGATTGAACCCCTCAAGCGACTTGATCGATGCCGCTGTGTGGTTTTGCAGGCCCCTGAAAATTATCAGGCTATCATTCGGCCCAATAATTTCTCGGTCAGTAAATCTGAAGGCATGCGAGACATTGAACTTTTGAATTTTATCTTCCAGCAGCCGCTTGACCGAATCCCTGATCGAGTTCTGCACCTCGCGGATACACGCGGCCCTGATATGGCCATGCATGATATCCTCAATCAGGTGCTCGGCAAAAAAATGGCTTTTTGCACCGCCACGCCCACCCTTGAGGCCCTTAAATCTCCTCGGCATCAATAGTGGGGCGTAGGGCCACGGGGTTTCGATTTGTAGTGTCGACGATGACGCGCTCAATTCTGGTGTATTGGATGCCGCCGCCGCCGGGGCCGGAATGTTCATGCTTCATCGAATCCTGCTTTGTCCACCCGAAGCGGGTGTTCAAAATAAACTCACCAGCCTTCTGCCCGACTGCATCCATCTGCTGAGCGCGACGATACATGCTGGCTGCGAGTGAAGCCTCAACCTGGGCCGCAGCGATATTCAGCTCACGCTGGAAATGTTTGCGCAGGGTTGGAATTGAGATTTCCAGGGAATTTGCAATGTTTTGCTGATGAAAACACATCCCAGCCATAAGCCTAACCGACTCGCGCTGGCTGGCAGTCGGCTCAAAAGCTGGACGGCCACCCGCATTCTTAATTTTGGTCATCAGAGTGCCGCCTTTTTTTCTTTTCAGGTCTGCTCCATGGCGAATGAAAAAAACCTCGTTGAAAAAATGAGATCAGCCCCGCCGTGAGGGCACGGGAGCACGTCGGTTCGGGCTTGTCAGTGACAGGGGCTGAAACGCAAAAACCCGCCAATGTGGGCGGGCCGTGAACGTAAATGTGGTTGATAACTGAAAGCGTGTATTCTCAGTCGACTGGAATGTCAAGCCCCGCCATGATTGACTTATAAATCAATGCTTCCCGCTGTAGTGTTCCTCCAGCGCCACCAGCGCATCGCGCAATATTGCGTGGGCAACTGCGCTCGATGACGCGCGGTCTTTGTAGCCGTAATATTCCCACCCAAACACCACCACGGGGATTTCATGCAGCACCAGCACTTCAAATACCCTTCTGTGGGCCTTAGAGAGGGCCTGCATGGCCTTTTGGTGTTTTCTGGCATTTGTCAGCCTTCGCTCCGAGAAATCGCTTGTAGAGCTTCCTGAGCGCGTTCTGGCTAGATCAACAGCGCCGATTGGTAACAGGCCACCCAGATAACCCTGCTCATAAGCCCTCATGCCTGCCTGATAGAGGCCAGTGTCGATGATGCCGCGTGAAAGCATGTGATCGAGGATGTGGTTGAGGCGCTTGGTGGTGCGGCCTGTGGTGGATTTGAAATCATCCACCTGCCCACCAGCTTGTGCCAACCGTTCCGGTGTTGGATCGTTTTCATAAACGGGCGGTTTGAGTTTGGTCTGTGATTTCGATTTGCGTTTTGACATTCGTCATCCAGTTCAGTAATGCGGCGAATGTCGTTGAAGTTTGATTTGGCCCGCATGATGTGATGATTATGCGGGCCGTTTTATGATTAATGTGAATCTCGCCGCGCGTGGCCAGGGCTTTGAGGGTGATCACGCAACAGCTTTCCATTCAGTCCAGCCTATGCCGTCATTGGGCTGGAGAAGATTGGGGGGAACCTTGCAGCTAGATTGGCCGGGCATTGGCCCCCATTTGCGAATATCCCATTGCTTCATGGAACGAGCCGCTTTCAATCGTTTTTCCCAATCCGCCTCCTGCATCGCAGGAGCAACAGGTGCTTGTGACGTCGGGTCTTCGAGAAACGCCGTTGCAAAATAGCGCCAAGATTGGATTTTCCTGTTCCCCGATTTGAGCACCAAGGATTTTATCTTGGGAAGCAAAACAGTCTGAAAATCATGCCCAGCCAGCGTCAACTGCCAAATCGGGGAAATATCAGGGTTTGCCAAAACTGGATGATTTTCAATCCCTGAAATTCGGCGCAGCGCCGCATCCATTTTTTCAAACTCGTCACCCCCATCACCCCCCTTGGGGGGTAAGGGGGGATGATGGGTTATGGGTATTGGGTTATGGGTAGCATCACTTTTTGATGCGTTGGCATCGTTATTGGATGCGTTGGCATCACTTTTTGATGCGTTAGTATTTTTTCCCTTCCATCGCTTGTTGGCTGAAGTCTTAGCAATTTCACTTTTTTTGAACGTTTTTTGTATCTCTTTTTCGCAACGCGAATGCACCCAGCCGTGTTCATTCTTGACGAAAAATTCTCCCAGCACAGCGTCAACGGCGGAACGTTGCTCTTGGGCGGCTGCTCTGGTCATCTTATACACAGCTCTTGGGTCAAGCGGAATTGGCCCTTCTTGAGTGTAGTATAAATCGAGTAGGCGGCGATAAGCTAAGTCCTCCTCCCATGTGAGATGGGCGGTGGCCGCAGCATAATCGCCGATATGAAACTGAAAATAATACATCACCTGTCCCTCACTGCTGAACAGGCCATATCGCATTCAAACTCAAGCAACGGGCACGGCCCGCCACGATGCTTGGCTACGATAATTTCTAAATTGTTTTTGACCTTGGCGAGTTGAGCCAGACGCTCGAAGTCCTCATTCTGATCATCGCACTTCTTGCGCTCAAGATAATAGGCCGGGCGATATGCAAACATCACCGCGTCGGCATCCTGCTCTATTGAGCCAGACCAGCGCAGGTCTGAAAGTGATGGCCTCTTGTCCTCACGCTGCTCACTGCCCCTGTTGAGCTGGGCCAGAGCGATTACGGCACAATCCAAATCCTTTGCCATAGCTTTCAGAGCAATCGAATTTTCTTCTGTCTCAGCCACCTTATTGCCTTTGTAGCGCTCGGAAGCCTTCAGCAAGCCTATGTGGTCGATGCAGATCACATCAAGCCGCTTGCCTTGGCCTTCAAGATATTGCTTCTGCTTCAAAGCCTGCACCCGCACTTGATCAATGGTCAGTCCGGGCAGATCGAGAATTCTAAGGCCAGCGGTTTTCAGCTTGTGCTGAGCTTCAATGAGTGCCTCAAGATCACTGGTGCTGATTTTGTATTTGTTGATGCGGGAATATTCAATGCGGTGGCCATCAGCCAGAGCAATATCCGAGGCAATCCGCTCACCCACTTCACCCGCTGTCATTTCCAGCGAGAAAAATAACACATTGGCCCCCTTCAGGGCCGAGCGGATAAGCCATGAGGTGGCAACCGTCGATTTGCCCATGCCCGGCCTGCCGCCAAGAACGTAGTATTTGCCCCGCTCCCACGTTCCAATCACATCGGCCAAGGCGCGTGAGCCGGGGTAAACGCCATTCTCCGGCGGCACCCCGTTCATCAGCATCTCGTTCAAGCGTGTTGTCATCATGTCAGCAGCGTCATGGACAGAGAATTCACGCTGTTGTGACTGCTGATCGCCTACATCAAGGGAAAGCGCTGAGATCGAAGCAATGGCCCGCGCGGAGGCAAAACCAAACGTGCTGCCCTTTTCAACGGCTTCGCTTATCTCACTTCCAATTTCTGCCAATTGGCGTTGCGCGTAGTCCTCTTTGATGGCGCGGGCTAACTGAGGCAGAAACTGCTTATGGATTGCTTCTTTGTAAAGCCTGTCACGAAAGTTTGTGATGCTCCCAAAGACACCCACCAATTGATCGTCATTGACAAATTGGCGTTGAATATAAAGCGCATTGACTGGGCCGGATTGCTCCATCATGGCATCAAACATTTTGGCAAACAGTGGCTCAATGAAATGCTTGGGTTCAAGCCCTTCACACTCGGCAATCTGGCCTTGTTTAAAAAGCAGAATAGCAATCACGGTCATTTCGCAATCTGGCCCGCGATCCACACCATAAAGGGGCTGGTTTTTGACAGGGGTTGTCATTTTTCGCTCCACCACTTAGCGGCCCTGCCGCAGATATCGTCAACGCGGCGCTTTTTCTCGCGCCAGAATTTGTCGCGTTCGTCACGTTCTAAATTCCAGCGCCTGTTCATTTTCAAAACGCGCCCGTCTTCCATGAGCATGGGCCGCGTGCAGGTGAGCACGTTCACGCCAAATCCGCGGTGGATGCATTGAGCGCAGCTCTTCACGACACCCTCCCCAGCCAGCGCATTTTATTTTCCCCAATTGCGATCATTTTCTCCTCGTCGTTGCCCGGCACAAAGCGCCCCTCACGCAAGCCCTGCTCGCGCAGGCACCTGATGCCCAGCAGCCAGCTCTCGTATGCGTCCTTGCTCTCCCAATCGGCCATCATGCCGCCCTCAACATTGAGCGCTGGCCAACAGTAAGAGGTGTGATCGCGCCCCACGCCTCCAGCAGGTTTATCGCGTCATCGATATTGTCAACCACGGCATACGGGCTTCCCTGAGCGCGGGCGCGGGCCTCAAAGGCATATTGAGCCTCCGACATTTTGCCGCCTTGGGCTTTGACCTCAAGGTAATGGATGCGCCCGCCAATATCGATCACCAGATCGGAAACCCCGGGCAACATCCCGATTGATTTCTGGTGAGCAGCCGTACGCCAGTCCATCTTCACACCGTTTGGCACAGAGAAATAAATCACGTTCGGCATGTGCGCCAGAAACAGGTGCTGAACGATGGTTTTTTGCAGACGCGTCTCAGGATACTGACGCGGCGCTTTCTGCATGGCGAATTTTAACTCAGGTTGCCTTGCCATCACCCTGCCCCCAATAATTGCTCAGGCGTGTATTGAGGTCCCTCAGTGGCTGTTCCTGCCTCACGCATGCGTGAGGGATCGCCTAAAATGCCGTTTCCCGCCCCAGAATTGAGCGCTGGTGCGGTTTTGACTAGAGGTTGACCAGTGAGAGCCTCAAGATAAAGCCCCACCATTTCGTCGGCATTTTCCACGGCCACAGGATCATCTTGAATTTTTGTCCATTTATTTATGGCCACCTTCAACGCTGGCACGTTATATCCGCGCGATTTAGCCTCTTTGAAAACCTCGGATTTGGCCGCATTCAATGCTTTGATTTCGTCATTCAGCCGCTCGATGCGCTGGCCATAACCAATCACTTCGGAAACCGCGATACTGTTCTGTGTCATTTCAATTCCCCCTCGCGCTGTTTTTCAATCTCAGCCAACAAACGCTTAGCTTCAGAGCTAAGGCTCTCAACAACAGGCTTTGCCGCATCACCAGCCACCCTTTCCAAAATTTCCAAATCGCGTTTCACCGAACGCTCTAAAACGGACAGATACGCAGCACGAATACTCACCATAAAATCCTCTGTGGCCCGGCGTTTGTGACGTAAATTGACCTGTAACCAGTACGGCAGCCCGAACAGCCGCTCAGCTTCGTGCATCGCGTTTTGGCTATCGCTTGGCCCCCTCATGAGCCGCGAAACAATCACCTGATGCTCAAAGCGTGCAACATCAACCTGCATTGATTTCCCCCTGCCTAATTGTTTTGGGCAGACACGCATCACTCACCTCACTAATTTTCGAATTGCTTGGAGACGAAAAGGAGTGATCGAAGTGAATGTGATTGATCTCAATGAGTACAGGCGGCGAATGCGTTATGAGGGTGCAACCGACACCCGCCGCCCTATCCGCGTACCCGGCGTAACGCCCGGCGCGGAATTTGAAACTGTTGGAACCGTGCTGCACGGCCTCATCGAGCGATTGAGGCCGCGCTGAGGCTGAACCGACATTGCGCGCGGCCTGTTTGATGGCCTCCATGAGTTTCCAAATCTCATGCTCAGGTGTTTTGAGGGCGCGGGCGATTTCGTCAGTGTCGGATCCATCGCGCCACATCAAAGCGGCCTCGCTCATCCACGTCATCGACGGGCCGGAGAATGGCGCACGCGCTATATCCGGCTTTTGAGGTGGTGGCGTGGGAATGAGGTGCTTCATCGCCTTGACTCCATCGGGCCAGCGGGCGCAACCTCGGGCAAAACAAGCTGGGGGTGAACATGGATATGTTTGGTGGATTTGCAGCACTCAGTGGCGCCTTCAGTCTCGTGAAGGACACGCTGCAAACGGTTGATGCTGTCAAGTTGGCTGAGGTTAAGGAAGCCCTTTATGGGAAGATCGAAACCACCCGATTGGCGTATCAAAACGCTTTGGATGTTATAGCTGAACAGAAAGAACAAATCTTGCAGTTTGAAAAATGGGAGAGCCAAAAGGTAAAATACCACCTGAAGGACTTCGGAGGAGGAACCTACGCCTATGCGTGCGATGCCAATTCCAATCCGACCGAACCTGAACATTGCCTTTGCGCAAATTGCTTTGAGCAGTCGCAAAAGTCGATTTTGCAATTTGACGGCAAAAACTCGTATGGGCAGCAGCGAGCTATCTGCCCACAATGCAAAACCGAATATGCTTTCGGAATACCTATTATCCCAAACCACAATTTTCATCAGCCACGATTTTATTGAATGCCACCCCCTCATGCCGCATCCCCGCTGTCATGCGCCACCAGATCGGGGCGCAGCTTTTCAATCGGGATGCCTGTGATTTTCGAGACCTTGAAAACCCGTGCGGCTGGAACGTTTTGTGCAGCCCATTTGGACACGGCAACGCTCGAAACATTCGTGGCGTATGCCAAGGCTTTGCCACGGCCACGTTCGGCCAAAATCCAGCGCGAGAGTTCGCTCCTCATGCGGTTGCCTCGCCGGCTTTGTGACGCTGTTCGGCCTCAGAACGGATGCGACCAAGGCGCACCTCGTGCAAATCTTGGATGCTGACACTCCCATCACTCGCATCGCAAATTGCCTGTGCCAATTCAGGCGAAGGCATTCTGGCACCAGATGCCCAAAGGAGAACTGCCGCTCCGGTGCACTCTTGGCCAGTGCGCTCTTTGAGGCGAACGGCCATTTCTTCGCCCGTCAAATCATTATCTTCGAGGTAGGTTTTAAGATTCATGAGCGCAATAAAACAAATTGTTTGAAGGAAGTCAAACAATTTGTTTCTAGATTTTGCAACAGTTTGTTGTGAAGCTTGGTATTATGAAGAATCGACTACGTGAATTGAGAAAAATCCACAATTTGACCCTTGATGAGGTGGCCAAGCAGGCGGGCACATCGAATCAGATGGTCGGAATGCTTGAGCGGGGTGACCGCAAGCTAACTCAAGGATGGATGGAAAAGCTTGCGCCCGTTTTAAAAGTTAAGCCCGCCGAGCTTTTGCCAATTATCACCAGCTATCACGCAATTCGTATCGTGGGTGAGGTTCATGCAGGGCATTGGCGCTCCCCCGACGAAAGATGGCAGGAAGAGGAAGAACTCAATATCCCACTGCCAGAGGGCTATGAGGGCCTGCGCTTGTTCGCCCTGAGAATAAAAGGGCCAAGCATGAACAAGCTTTACCCTGAGGACACTTTAGTGATTTGTGGTCACTTGGAAGACCTGCACGAGGGGCCTATGCCGGGAAAGCGTTACATCATAGAAGATATTGATGAATCCGATGGCATTGAAACCACGGTCAAAGAGCTGGTTTTGGATGATCAAGGGCGGCGCTGGGCATGGCCGCGATCCGATCACCCCGGACACCAACAGCCATTTTCTCTTGATGAGGCGCGACCAGGCCATACCATGAATGTGAAGGCGAGAGTGCTGTTTTCTGTTCGAAGGGAATAACGTGATCAAGTCCTATGGCGGCACGGTTAATACGACCTGTTATTGATCGGCCTCGCTTGTGACCGACATTAGCCGGAGGTGAGGGGGGGGGCGGTGCCGAGGTGAGGAGTGGTGATGCCATAGATTCGGCACGTTCGAAACCTATATATCCCCTGAACGTCAGAGAGTTATGCCTATTAAATAGATAGTAAGCTTTTGAAAGAGATAATCAAAACTACGATTTTATAACCGTTGTTGTGTGGGTGATCTAAATGTGTAAAACTGGCGCTGGCGGCAAAGACGGGAGCCAAAACATGGCTGAGGGACATTCTGTGAAGCTTGATCGAAGCGCATTCAATCGTGGCGTAGAGGATATTATTACCTTCCGCTCTTTGCGTCAGGCAGTATCAGATATCATTGCGGGGGCATCGAAGTCCGGCGGAGTCGTAACCGCTGATAGGTACGACGCAAAGCGGTGGGCTTCACATGTCAAAAGACGACACTCCTCCGGCGCAAAGTAATCCCGCCGGCCGCACTGATGGTGGTGGTCACGGCAACAACAACCACCTAAATATCAACAATGCTTACTTCCATTCCAGCGATCTTGGTGAGCTGCGCAAGATTGTTGAGCTTAATCCGAGGATTGCAGAAAAGCTGATTGATCAAAGAGAACGCTCAGAGCGTCGCGAAGAAGCGAGCGCTAGAATAGGGATGGCTTCCGCTTTAATCCTAATGGTCGTACTTATCATTGGCACGGTCTATGTGGTGGTTCAAGCTGGCATTTTCGCCCTCGTCTCCCTAATTGGTGTCATTCTTGCTGTGGCGCTTCTTATCAGGGTAATTCTCACTGGCGAATGGTCTGAGACCAATTGGGTTGGACATGTAATCAAAGGATTGATTGCAGCAGCCGGAGGAAAGATCGCGTCTGATCATGGCGACGGTAAATCAAAAAAGTAGGGACTGAGGCAGAATATTAAAAGATCACAGATAGAGTAGAGCGCCTCGGGCTGCGACGCTCTGCTCTATGACGCGCATGAGTGGGGCTTGCCGGAACCCCACAAGATACTCCCGCTCGCCCGTAATTACTCAGTGGTGCCACGGCTTGCAGAATTTCACCGTTTCACCATGCGCGCGATTCGCCCCTACCCCACTTCGCGGCGGCGGTCAAAAACCAGAAATCGCCTGTATGGCTGCGGGCAGACCACTTGATGAAACCATGAGGTTTTCATAGACTATCCTGCCACCACGTTCTTTCAGGACAAGGGTTTCATTCTCAAACCTGAAATCAGACGGCGACTTTTCAATATCAATCAGTTCTTGATTTGAGGATGGTCTGCGACAACCATACAGTTCAAGGGCGGTCTTGCCCCTGGAATTATTCTTTGACGTGAGGGCCACGCAAAACCACGCCAGAATTTCATTCTCATTGTCGGCCATTAATTCAGCCATACCAGCGGCGGGGGAATTTTGTTCTCTGAGTTGGCCGTACGCTTGTCTCGCCGCCTCTAAAAGTGGGATTTGCACTGGCGCTGCGGCACTAAATTCTACAGATTTGCTGCGCCGCCATTCCCAAACACCCCACAAAACACCCCAAGCTGTTAAAGCGATACCGACCCAAAAAAATGGGGCGTGAAGCCAGTGGGGAACGTATTCATTTGCGAATGTCGATGCCACGGCCACGCCTATACCAATAGTAAATGAGACAAGGGGCCAGCTGGCTTTTTGCATCCCCGATTCATTGTATGATTCTCATTTAAAAATGAAGTTGAAAAAACCTGATCCCACAAGGTGGGCCATCCCCTCCCTACCCCACTTCGCGGCGGCGGTCAAAATAATTAAAACAATTTGTTTTATTTGACTTGACATAAATACAACAATCTGTTTTATTTCCCCTCACAACCACACGAGGGGGAACCATGATAGACCTTACACGCGACCGCACGCTACACCGCAAGCCAAGCACTGATCCGGCTGTTCAAAAGGCCGTGGCAGATTTGGCCGCCACGCTCGCCCGCGCCCGCACCGCGCCGACAACAATCGCAATTTCACCACAGCGCCTGATCGTCTGCGCCAAGAACAAGGATTTTCCGAAGCTTGCCGACAATATGGCCGCGCGGATGCTGTTCCAGCGCGGGGTGCTGATGCCAAAGTCTGAGGTGGTGTCATGATCACCACCACACTGAACCGCATCCGTGAGCATGCTCCCTGCAAAGACGGCTGGGAGAAATTGCTTAAAGGTCTGGGAAAAACAGAAGCCGATGATGAGGTGCTGCCGTTTGCCCAAATCCTAGCAATCAATGGGCTTGATGATGCGCTGTGGTGTTGCATCGCCGAACCGCAATACTCAAAAGAGTGGCGATTGTTTGCCGTCTGGTCCGCACGACAAGTCCAACGCCTCATGACCGATCAACGATCTATCGACGCCCTCGACGTTGCCGAGCGTTACAATAACGGCGAGGCGAGTGAGCAAGAGCTGGATGCGGCAGTGGCTGCGGCATGGGATGCAGCAAGGGCTGCCGTAGGCACTGTGTCAGGGGATGCAGCAAGAGCTGCGGCAAGCGCTGTGGCAAGCGTTGCGGCAGAGTATGCGGCAAGCGCTGCGGCAGGTGATGCGGCACGAGCTGCGGCAGAGGATGCGGCACAGGATGAGGCCGAAGCCGTGGCAGAAATTGCGGCACGGCATGCGCAAGCGATCAAATTTAGGGATATCGTATCGTGACCGATTTCGCATTTTACCCCGTGGCGCTGCTGGCCGTTGTGCTGGCGCTGGCCCTACTCTGGCAACTCTATGACGAGGTGATCAAGCCATGAACATCATCCGTCTAGGGCTGATTTTGCTGGTCAACCGATTGATCGACCGCGTTCAGGCGGCACACCTCATGCCAGACCAAAACGCGCGGCGGGCCGAACTGAAAAAATGCCTGCGCCAACTCGAAATGGCGGAGGCGATCAGCCAGCGAATAACCCGCGACGAGCAAGGCCCGCGCGGCAGGTTCAGAATTATCAATGGGGGAAGGTCATGAAACTTTGGCAATCAAAAGAAATCGCAGTGACATTGCAGGTGACGAAAAGAGGCGTGCCAGTGTTGTGCGATGTCGAATGCGTCGCGCATGTCGATTACGATGTGGTTGATGGCGCTCTTGAGTGGAACGTCACCGCCTTAGAATTTCAGGATCACCAATGGATCGGCGGCAAATTCGTTACCACGTCACGGGTGCTGGTGGACAGGGTTGACGGGGCATTGTTTCACGTCCTGATGTCCGGCCTCGATGATGAGCAGATCGAAAGCAGTCTGGCTGACGAGCTGGCCTGCACGATCGATGACGACAGCGGCTACATCAATCAAGTGAGGCTGGTGTCATGACGGTCGTTTATCATGACGGCTTCGATCAGGGCAGCCTCGCATGGCTGGCCCAGCGCTGCGGGATGCTGACGGCCTCGGAAATGAGGCACATCCTCACGCCGACGCTCAAAGCCGCGCTCAACGACCGCGAGCGCCAGCACCTCTATGAGCTACTGGCCCAGCGGATCACCAAACACGTCGAGCCGCAGTATGTGAGCGACGCGATGTTACGCGGCGAAAGCGATGAAATTTTAGCCCGCGATAAATACGCAGAAAAATATGCGCCTGTGAGCAAGATTGGCTTTGTCACCAACGACAAATGGGGCTTCACAATTGGATATTCCCCGGACGGCCTCGTGGGTGATGACGGCCTGATCGAGGTGAAATCGCGCGGCCAGAAATATCAGGTTCAAACCATCATCGAGGGCGTTTTGCCAGCCGAATTTGCGCTGCAAATCCAAACTGGCCTGCTGGTTTCTGAACGCAAGTGGTGCGATTTTGTATCTTACTCAAACGGCATGCCCATGTTCGTTTTGCGCATCCACCCCGACCCTGAAATCGCAGACGCAATCGTGCAGGCCGCCACCGCATTCGAGGCACGGCTGAATGAGCGGCTCGCCATTTACGCGGAAGCCTCGCAGAAATTTCACCCCACAACCCGCGTTGAGTATGAGGAAATAATCCTATGACCGATCTATCGACAACCATCGATCCAAATCAGACCAGCTCAATTCAGATGATCTGATCGCTGGCCCGATCACCATCCGCATCACCAAAGTGAGCGCCAACCCCGGTTCACCGGAGCAGCCGATCTCGATGTTTTTTGAGGGCGACAACGGCAAACCTTATAGGCCGTGCAAGTCCATGCGGCGCGTGTTGGTGAACACATGGGGTTCGGATGGGGCAAAGTACCCCGGCCGCGCAATGGTGCTCTACCGCGATCCGAGTGTGAAGTTCGGCGGGCTTGAAGTGGGCGGCATCCGCATCAGCCACATGAGCGACATCGACAAGCCCGTCACTATGGCGCTGACCGCATCGCGTGCCAATCGCAAGCCCTACACGGTTCAGCCGTTGCAGCGGACTGCCCCAGCCGCAACGCGCACGCCAAGCCCAGAGGCACTTGAGCTTGCCCGCTCCGCTGCGTCCGGCGGCTCTGATGTTTTCAAAACGTGGTGGGGCGGGGCCAGCGAGACTGAACGCGCCGACGCCATGACCATCAAGGACGAAATCACCGCGCTGCGCACCGAGGCCGACAAAGAACATGCCAAAAAAAGATCAGTTAGTGCCGTTTTGAGTTGGTGAGTTGCGTTTGCGTTCAAACAATTTTTTGGAGATCGAAAAATGATAATGGATTTTTTAGACGTCGCGGAGAGCACTGCTAATCGGGCCGCTGATATCATTGAAAAACTCAAACAACTCACACACAACAACAACGTCACGCAGGCAAACGTCAATCAGGCACTCACTGATTTGGCGCGTGCCGAGGGTGAAAATTTAGACAATCTCAAAGCTATTTCGGTCGCGGTAAACACAGCAATTTCGGGCTGTGAAAAAATTATAAAGGCGATTGAGACCGCGAACGGATTGTGTGGCTCGCATTTTGAGGCGCAGGGAAAATTCATCACCGGCATTATTGGCGACGTTCCGCAGCCCGCCGCGTTGCCCGCCGAAGCAGCAAAGGCCGCGTGATGATCACCACCACGCTGAACCGCATCAAGAAACACCAGCCATGCGAAAACGGCTGGAAGAAACTGCTCAAAGGTCTGGGCAAAATCGCGCCGGATGACGAACCTTTACCCTATGCCAAAATCCTAGAAATAAATGGGCTTGATGATGCGCTCTGGTGCTGTCGCGTCGAACCGCAACACGCCCGTGAGTGGCGGTTGTTTGCCGTCTGGTGCGCAAGGCAAGTCCAGCACCTGATGACCGATCAACGATCTATCGACGCCCTCGATGTGGCCGAGCGTTACGCAAACGGCGAGACAAGCAAAGAAGAACTGGCTGCGGCAAGCACTACGGCATGGGTTGCGGCAAGAGATGGGACAGGAGCTGCGGCAGGAGCTGCGGCGTGGGCCGCGGCACGGGATGCCGTAGGAACTGTGGCAGGTGATGCGGCACGAGCCGCGGCAAGCGCTGTGGCAGGTGATGCGGCACGAGCCGCGGCAAGCGCTGTGGCAGAGGATGCGGCAAGCGTTGCGGCAAAGTATGCGGCAGAGTATGCGGCATGGGATGCGGCACGAGCTGTGGCAGGTGATGCGGCACGCGTTGCCGTAGGAACTGTGGCAGGTGATGCGGCACGGGATGCGGCAGAAATTGCGGCACGGCATGCGCAAGCGGCCAAATTTAGGGAGATCGTATCATGATCACCTGCATCATCATCGCCAGCCACCTCGTCGTGACAGGCCCGAACACCAGCACGGTCTATCCCGCCACGATTGGCCCATGCCCGATGGCGACGATTAATCTTGAGCCGCCGCGCAGTGAGACGGGGCCGACGGCAAATGAGTGCCAGCATTTTCCGAAATTGAAGGGGTGCGCCAATGGGTGAGTGGCAACCGATAGATACCGCGCCGATGGACGGGCAGCGGGTGTTGGTTTGGTATCCTATGGGTGTTGACGACGGTCGCGTCAAAATTCTTCGCGCGGTCAAGCTGCGCGATATTGATCCGAATTTTGAGGGCGATGAAATTGTGTGGCGCGGAGACGAGAACACCTGCTGTTACCCATGTGACATCGCCACGCACTGGATGCCGCTGCCGATGCCGCCAAAGGTGAAGCCATGAGCGGCGCTCACGCACGATTTACGGTGATTGATGTCCGCAGGGCGATCAAGGCCGCGCGGGCGATTGACGCATCGTTGCGCGTGACCATTCAGCCGGACGGCTCGATTGTGATTGGTGAAGGGCCGGAACCTACGCCAGAGAAGCCTATTGAGGCAAGGCCCGATTATAGGTTTTAGTCATGGACATGCCCAAGCCACGCCTGCCCTATACGCTGCACGAGAGAAACCGCCACGGGAACGCTGCGTGGTATTTTCGGCGCGACAAAAAGTCAAAGCGCATCAGGCTCAACGGCGAGTATGGCAGCGAGCAATTTATGGCCGAATATGCGGCGGCCATTGCGGGCAAAGAGCCGCCAGAAAAGCGCACGGCCAGCCAGAAAGGTTCGTTGCGCTGGCTGGTTGATCAGTGGAAGCTGTCGTCGGACTGGGCCATGACCAAGGCGGCGACGAAAAAATATCGCGAAACATTTTTACTTCAAGTTTTAAACAACAACGGACACTTGCCGTTTGATCAGGTCGATGCCAACGCAATCACCGACGGGCGCGAGCGCAGGGCCGCAACGCCAGCGCAGGCCAACATATATTTAAAAACAATGAGGGCGCTTTTCGGTTGGGCCGCAGAAATGAAACTAATTTTGGCCGATCCAACGCGCGATGTGAAATTCATTCGGTACAAAACTAATGGCCACGCACCCTGGACGGTTGATGATGTTGAGGCATATCGTAAGCGGTGGCCGATTGGGACGCGCCAGCGCCTCGCTTTTGAGATTTTATTTTGGACTGGCCTGCGTCGGGGTGATGCCTGTCGGCTGGGGAGGCAACACATTGGGCGCGACGGCGTTGCCAATATCAGGATGGAAAAAACAGGTGACGTTGTTTCATTCTCGGTTCCTGATCAACTCTCAAAGGTTATAGACGCCACCCCGCGCGGGGATTTGACGTTTATTTGCACCGCATCAGGCAAGCCGTTTGGCAAAGAGAGTTTTGGCACCACGTTCCATGACTGGTGCCACGCGGCAGGCGTGGAAAAATCCGCCCACGGCATTCGCAAATTTGCCGCCACCGATGCCGCTCAAAACGGGGCAACAGAGGCCGAGCTAAATGCAATGTTTGGCTGGCGCACCAATAATCAATCATTGGTTTATACGAGGTCAGCCCGGAAGTCAGGACTGGCGGATGAGACACTTTTGAAACGAGGCGGGAACATATCATCCGCCAACCCTGTTATTCTGATCCGCCAACCTAAAAAAACAGACAAATAAATCAATATGTTAAACCCAACAAAATCAGGCTTGGCGCTCCCTACGGGAGTCGAACCCGTCTTTGCAACGTGAGAGGCTGCCGTCCTAACCGATAGACGAAGGGAGCTAGGCGGGTTTGCTATAGGACGGGTTGGGCTTCTCGGGCAAGCTTTACGTCTGGGCTATTTGAGATTGGCGAATTGCCAGGCTATCGTGGCGAGGGCCAGGATAAATAGGGCTACTAATATGGCGCCCATTATATAGACTAGCCAGAGAAGCCGCTTCTGGGCTTTTGTCATTTGGAATTTTTGTTTGTCCGTCACGATGCCCTCAACCCGCCACGCCATTGCTGATCGCCCTTGCCGCTTGGATAAATTCTTGAGCCAGCAATTTGCTGAGATCAGCCGCGAGCGCTTCAAAAGGCTTATTGCTGATAGGCAGGTTTCTGTCGAGGGTGTGGTTGTGAATGATGGCAACCATCGTTTAAAAGCGGGGCAAAGCGTTAAAGTGCATCTGCCTGCCGCCGCGCCCGCAGCACCACTGGCTGAAAGCATGGCGTTGGCGATTGTGTTTGAAGACCTTGACCTCATCGTCATCAACAAGCCTGCGGGGCTGGTGGTGCATCCGGGGGCGGGGAATGAGAATGGTACTTTGGTCAATGCCTTGATCGCGCATTGCGGGGCCTCGCTTTCGGGCATTGGCGGGGTGAAGCGGCCGGGCATTGTGCATCGGCTGGATAAGAATACCAGCGGCTTGTTGGTGATTGCGAAAAACGATCTGGCGCATCAAAACCTATCGGAACAATTCGCCGCTCATGGGCGTGACGGGCGCATGGCGCGAGAATATCTGGCTTTCGTCTGGGGGCATATGCAGCGGCGCGCGGGGCGCATTCATACGGGCATTGAACGCTCATCGGCCAATCGGTTGAAAATGGCGGTGTCACAATCACAAACGGCGCGAGAGGCCATTACGCATTGGCAGGTGGAGGCGGAATTTGGGCCAGCCTCGGTGCTGCGCTGCCGCCTTGAAACCGGACGTACGCATCAGATCAGGCTGCATCTGGCCCATATCGGCCACCCGCTTTTGGGCGATGGCACTTATGGCGCGGGCTTTGCAGCCTCAAAATCAAAATTGCCCCCCGCCGCGCAACTGGCCTTGGCGGCGCTGAAAGGCCAGGCGCTTCATGCGGCGGTTTTGGGGTTTGAACATCCGCGCAATGGCAAGTCGCTGCATTTTACCGCGCAACTTCCGGCTGCTCTTGTTGCGCTGCAACAGGGCTTGACGGGCGCGATCAAGTAAATGTGATAATTATGGTTACATAAGCCTTTAAATCGGCCACAAAGCACCTATATCATCCTCTGACAGTTCGGCGGCCAAATCCGCTGGAAAGGATGAGATGATGGCTAAAACATTGAATTTACCCATGATTGCTTCTGGTGAAGGCAGCTTAAACCGCTATTTGCAGGACATCCGCAAATTCCCCATGCTGGCCCCGGAAGAGGAATATATGCTCGGCAAACGCTGGAAAGAGCATCAGGACCCCAAGGCGGCGGAGCGCATGATCACTTCGCATCTGCGCCTGGTGGCCAAAATTGCGATGGGCTATCGCGGCTATGGCCTGCCGGTGGGTGATGTGATTTCTGAGGGCAATATCGGTCTGATGCATGCCGTGAAGCGATTTGACCCCGACAAGGGTTTCAAACTGGCCACTTATGCGATGTGGTGGATCAAAGCGCAGATACAGGAATTTGTGCTGCGCTCATGGTCGCTGGTGAAAATCGGCACCACGTCGAGCCAGAAGAAACTGTTCTTCAATCTGCGCAAAATGAAGAACCGCATTCAGGCCCTTGAAGAGGGAGACTTGAAGCCGGAGCATGTGAAATATATTGCCAAGAATCTGGGCGTGGAAGAAAGCGAAGTGGTGTCGATGAACCGCCGCTTGATGGGCGATGCCTCGCTCAATGCGCCCTTGCGTTCGGATGCTGATGGCGATGGCGAATGGCAGGACTGGCTGGTTGATGATCATGCCAGCCCCGAAGCTGTGGTGGCGGAAAATCAGGAAGCTGATCAACGCAATTCCATGCTGCGCGTGGCGCTGAAATCTTTGACCGATCGTGAGCGTGAAGTGATCGAAGCGCGTAAATTGCGCGACGAGCCGGAGACGCTGGAAGAACTATCACAGAAATTCGGCGTGAGCCGCGAGCGCATTCGCCAGATCGAAGTGCGGGCTTTTGAGAAATTGCAAAAGGCCGTAAAAACCGCCGCCGCCAAAGCTTGGCCCCGAAGCAACAGGCCATCACTCACGCGGGCGTTTAGTTTTAAAGCATATCCCGTTCAGGTGGTCTCACCTGAACGATAAGGATATGCGTAAAACAAAGACTTGATGTCAGAGCGGCGAATATGTTTATCGCCGCTCTGTTTACTTCAACCCCAAGCGCCGTTCCATTTCCTGCAACACACTCTCTTGCACATACCAGTCATCATAGAGGCTGATATTATCCAGCACGCATTGAAAGCCTTGCGCGGCGAGCAAGGCGCGTAATTTGGGGCGATCTTCAGTGTAGTTATGTTCTACTGTCATCACTTTGATGTGGTGTTTTGAAAAATCAAAAGCGCTGAGAATTTCCAGTTCAGAACCTTCCGTATCCACCGACATATAGTCAATGTCTTTCGGGCAGTTGTGAAGGTGAAGCATGTCGTTGAGGCTGATGGTTTCAACCTCATAGAGTTTGCCCTGCTCTCTCCCGCCACGATTATTATCTTTGGTGGCGAATTGCTCGATGGTGGAAAGCTCGCCATAAGGTGTTTCACGAAATTGCAGGCGCTCACCACTGGCCCGCCACACGCAGCGCGTTTCAAGAATGGCACTGCGGGCTTTGCGGATTTTTTCGTGCCAGTCTTTGGCAGGCTCAGCCAGAATACCCTTCCAGTCGAAATGCTTTTCCAGCATAAAGCTATTGCTTAGGTTCACGCCATCGGCGGCACCAAATTCAACAAACACGCCACCGCGTTTACCGTTCAGACAGAACAGCACGAACATATCCTGAAAGATCTGCGATTTGCTTAAATGAAAATTCTTGGCGCAAACATCCAGAAAATTCAACACCGGCACTTGCGGATAAGCGCCGAGATCGGCACGCAATTGCAGCAGCGTTTGAAAGATGGGCATGGATACGTCTTGGCCAAGATTTTCACTCATAGGAATACACAGCTCCGGCTGTTAGAGTATTGGTTTTGTCGTATCTTTTCGTTCATAAATGATTCCATTTGATCGCTCCATGCTCATGCTTCACTGCATGCCCAAATTAGTTTGCACTTCCACGCTTGAAAAAATCTGATTGGCATAAGCGCGGTTATTCAAGATCACCGCCCCCGTGGCCACACGTTGATATCTGCGCGATAGCATGGTTTGGAGATGTCGCGGGCTGCCGAGCCAGGCTCGGAAAAGTTGTTGCGCGGCTTTGTCATAGATGCCACTTCGCGCCGTCATTGTGGCGACATTTTCCGCCATTGAGGGCAACATCCCGCCTGACCTTAAAGCCTGCATCCGGCTGCCAAAACCATAGCCGTTGGAGGCGACGTGGCCGAGGAAACCATGAAAGGCCATATCAGCGGCATGGCCTCTGGCGGCATATTTTAAACCCGGTGAATCGCTCAAAGGCCCAAGGCCTTGGCTGCGACGAAAATCATTCAGCATCACGAAAAGTCGATCTTCCACGGCGGGTTGAACCATATTTTGCGCTTGCGCCTGAGCCAAAGTACGACTGAGAAAACTGGCATAAGTTTCCGCTTGCGCGGTGCCAGCGCCGAGAACCAACGCCAAGCCAAGAATGATGCCAGATATTGTTTTAGTCATGAAAGCCCCTGTTGCGATCACAAGCCTTCATTCAGAAGAGCAAGGCTCATGGCGGAATCGTCAGAAGCCCTGCCGCTCTAGCGGAAGGATTTGTACAAGAAAACTGCCACTTGCAAAATACAAGCCAAATACCACAATTATTTTGCGTGACCGCCGCCCGCCATCCAGCGCCTCAATCGGTAAATGGATCGCGCATGAGAATCGTATCCTGTCGCTCAGGCGAGGTCGATAGCAAAGCCACCGGGCATTCGATCAATTCTTCTAAAAAGCGCACATATTTTACAGCTTGCGCCGGAAGAGCGGCCCATGAACGTGCGCCAGCGGAAGTTTCTTTCCATCCGGCAAAGATTTCATAGATGGGCGTCACCTGCGCTTGCAATTCTTCCTGCGCGGGGAAATGCTCAATGCGTTTGCCATCCAATTCATAGCCCACGCAAACTTTGATCTCATCCAAACCATCCAGCACATCAAGCTTGGTGAGGGCGATGCCTTGAATGCCGGAGGTCTTGATCGCCTGGCGCAGCAACACCGCATCAAACCAGCCACAGCGCCTTTTGCGGCCGGTCACGGTGCCGAATTCTTTGCCGCGCTGGCCGATCCATTCACCGATCTCATTGGCCTGTTCGGTGGGAAAAGGGCCAGAGCCAACGCGCGTGGTATAAGCCTTGGCGATGCCCAGCACATAATTCACCGCACCCGGCCCCAGCCCCGAACCATTGGCTGCCTGCCCGGCGATGGTGTTGGAGGAGGTGACATAAGGATAAGTGCCGTGGTCAACATCAAGCAGAATGCCTTGCGCACCTTCAAACAGGATGCGCTTGCGCGCCTTGCGGGCTTCATCAAGCAGGCTCCACACCGCATCAAGATAAGGCAGAACCGTTTCGCGCACCGCCAGCAATTCAGCCAGCACCAGGGCAGCATCGAGCTTCGGCTGGCCGAGGCCAGAGAGCAGCGCATTGTGATGCACCAGCAGCCGATCAATCTTGCTGCGCAGATTTTGCGGATGCGCCAGATCGCCCGCACGCAAAGCGCGGCGGCCCACTTTATCTTCATAGGCCGGGCCAATGCCACGGCCCGTGGTGCCGATTTTATCGGCGCCCGCTGCCATTTCACGTAAATGATCAAGCGCGCGGTGCAGCGGCAAAATCAGCGTGGCATTTTCGGCGATGCGCAAAGTCTCGCGCGTGATCACCACCCCCTGCGCCCGTAGATCGGCAATTTCTTTGGCGAGGTGCCAAGGGTCGATGACCACGCCATTGCCGATGACCGAAAGCTTGCCCGGCCGCACAATGCCCGAAGGCAGCAGCGAGAGTTTGAAAACCTTGCCGTCAATCACCAGAGTGTGCCCGGCATTATGCCCGCCCTGAAAGCGCACCACCACATCGGCACGCTCTGACAGCCAATCGACAATTTTGCCCTTGCCCTCATCACCCCATTGCGCGCCAACAACTGCCACATTCGCCATCGCCGATCCCTCACATGGTAACGGCTCCTGAAGAAGATTCTCCGGAGCCGTTACGGGTTCATACAGCAAACCAATTTCGGCGCAAGCCAGATGCAAGATTGCGCGGTTTGATCAAAACAAGGAATGTCACCCATTTTCTTTTGCCACACTCTTGTCTAAATAACCCTCGACTCAAAAGGAAATCAC